>VXBB01014304.1:28188-43834 GCA_013399915.1 Illadopsis cleaveri | reverse complement strand
ATTCAGAATATATTTAAAGACTCTAGCATGGAATTTTTTATAATATTCTAAAGAAAAGTCACAAATCTACAATTCTATTTCCCAAAAACTTGAGATGAAAAAGAGCTTATGTCTCCAAAAGAATTTAATATTACAGAATAAAGTAAGATCGNTTAATATTACAGAATAAAGTAGCAATATTCCTCAATCTCACAAAAACCCTCAACACCATACCAACAGGCATTGACAAGAACAGTTCATTTTGAAAGAACAACCAAGCCTACATAAAAATCAAGAATGTAATTAAAAGAAATAATAAGCAAAAGGGAGAGAGAATATTTTTTTATTTATATACATTAGATACAGATATAGATATATATATATAAAGTATATTGACCTAATGAAAATCAGTACAGAAACTGCCTGCTGTTTTTCTCTGCAATAAATATTGTTCATTTATGATCTTGGATTCTGGATACTAAACCCCTTCACTTTCAATTAACTCATATAGATGTCTCTCTAACTGCCTCACCTTACAAATTGGAGAACATTTGTATGCATCAGAAACACCCCATTAATCATCCATTATTCCCTCAAGAGGTCAGACACTGTCCAGGGAACATCCTGGAGAAAACAGTTCCTGACAGATTGATAAGCAGGAAGCATCTACCGTGAGCATCCAGAGCTTCAGGGCTGAGACCGAGAATTTGTCCTTACAAGGCAAATTCCAAGTCTCCCAAGCCTGACCGTGCCCTTTCAAGAACCACACCTGCCCCAGTGACCAAAATTTCTAGTAACTTTAATGGAAAGAGGATCAAGCTCTAAATATTCTTAGAGTTACAATTGTTTCAAGTGCCGAGCATTACAGACTTCCACGTGGAGGGTGTAAACCTGACTTACACAATCTGACTATAGTGAGATGGAGTAGCTGGCATCATCCCTCTAGAGGAGAATTACAGGGTGGTGGCCTCAGTCTGCAGCTCTGAGTGCTGGGGGGCATTCTAGGCAGGACTTTCAGAAAAGAACTCACTTTGCCCTGCTCACATAAATGGATCACAGCTATTGCCCTCTGGAGTGAGCCTGCTATAACCAGCATCAGGTGCAGAGCCCAGCAGAGACTGCACAGCTGAAAATGTCCAGAACTCCAAGGATATCCTCACATTTCACAAATCCCCTTTCTTTTGTTAATGTCCTTCTGGCAGCTGCTTATTATTGTGCCAAGGTCCAACAGCTACCTGTTTAAAAAATGCACAGAATTCTGTCTTGGGTGCCATGCCCATGCCTACTTCTGGAAAATGAAAATAAAATTTCCCAGGCTGCCTTTGCAAATATTGCTTCCCTACTCACTAGAACTAAGAGAATTTAGGAACAGGTCTCTTTCTATTTTTTTCAAAAGATAAAATGAAGCATAACAGGAATTAACCTGGACATGAATTGTGGAAAAAAGGAACATGCACTTGACTTTTTAGGGCAAGAAAATATCTTTTCCTATAAAGTTACACAGGTACTTAGAGGCAATCAAAGGGCACGCAATAGTGGACTTGCTCTAGTACAAATAAAATCACTCCATTAGTTCTACTTTTATGTACTTTTATGTAACCATTTGATCTGCTTCAGTGGTTGTAATGGTCTGATGGGAGAAGGCTCAAAAGTACCTTAACAATCCCTTTATTCTGTCAAGTCACTCTGCAGCTCTCTCGTAGCACTTCACTCAAACATGCTCCGTGCTACCGAGTGAGAGAGTCAGAACAATTGCAGACTCTTAAAGAAATGCCTTATTTCTTGAAACTGAGTACCTCAGTATGGAGTAAAATCCTCTCTGCCCTTGATACTGAATTTAATAAACTCTGTGTCCACTTCTACACAGTCATTTTCTGATTCCACACAGCACCATGGTCCGGCCTTGTGGTTTTTTGTTAGCATAGGAACCTGTTATATGTTAAATAACCAAAATAATTTGTATTTGAAGACATGCAGGTTAAGAAGATGAACTACAGGGAAGAGGCAATACAAGTGATCAAGCTGGATCTTCCCTTTCTTTTTTGCAGAAAGGGCAGAGGTTTTCTGCTTGAGATTTGCTAAGATCCCTGAAGTTACATAATAAAGACACATTCATATTTTTACAAGTATTAGGCATTTAAAAATACAGATAAATGTTACATAAGCACATCTGAGAATTACAGTGAAGGCCTGTCTGCAAATTCAAGTTAAGTTCTTTTGATATAACAAAAGATATTTACATAATGATATTTAAGGATGCAAATAAAAGTACACGATTTTCAGACATATTGATCAACCATGATTCCTACTGATCATAGTCACGTATTTAAAATAATATACTGGTATAAAGAATACTGCTCTATATTGATCTATATTGGTCCCTTTTATAGCTCTCCAAATTTGAGTGAAATTGCACTTTTGGACTTTCTACTGGAAGTGTCACACTCATACAAGCCATAGGGTTTTATTAGCTGATAGTTCCAGTTCTCTAGCACGACAAGCTCACCTACTGACATTTCTTTTATGCATTTATGGCAAACAGACTGAAAGGAGGGACAGTGACACGCAAAATAGGAATTCTTGTTATCTATTTTCCATTATATTCTTAAACTGGAAGAAGAATTCTAATTAGAATTCTCAGTATCTTACCAGGATCTCCTGGTGCTAGGATATGTGCAAGGAGACTTTATTTTTTTCCTAATTAAACTTAAACATACCAGGGTCTCAACAAGGTGAGGTTTTCATGAACAGCACTTGCCCTCTGGAAATGCTGCTTTTTCAAGACAAAAAACTAAAGCATCTGACCAGTAAATTGCATTCTGAAATATCTAATAATTTGGAATGAAAAGCCAACACATTTAAATTCAGAGCTTCCATTATGGAAGTCAGTTATGCAGTTCAGTAAAGATGCAGAAAGTGCTCTGTGTACCTTTTCTCTTCTGAAGACAGAGCTGTGAGTTTAGAAGCCATTAGAAGGTGCTCTGCTTGCAAGGAGATTAAATTTCATAGTTTCTGGTACACTGGACATTGAACTACAATAATATCTGTCAGTTTGCAATAAAATGAGTGATGGTAAATTAGCAATTAGATCTAAAATATCTTAAAATAACTGGATAAAAGAACTAGAAGCCTTGTGTTTTTCTCAAAATCTGTTTTTCTTGAATGCAAAAAGGTAGTTTTAGTATTGTCACCAATACTTTTTATGGGAAAGACTAAAAAGAAAAAAAAAAAGTCTGGTGAAAACAAAAGCTGAATTATTTTAGTGCTACCCCTCTCTGTTTTAAACTAATATCTTGTAATTACCAGCAGTGCAGTCAGAACGTATGCACATGTACATTCAAGGTTTCTGTTAGTTCTTATGTAGTTATTTTAAAGAACAACAGCCCCCAGGATTTGATAATGAATGCACTGTCTCAAAAGAGACACTCTCCCCAGGAGGTGCTGCCCAGATCTAGCTCAGTGCTGCATGAAGCTGTGAGAAGAAAGAGAACAATTTCAATTGTTCTAATCTTACAGAGCCCTGTGCCTTTTGATCTTCTCTTTGTTCCCTCTTTGTGAAGCACAACTTACACTGCCTGCAATTTACTGACTTCACTGTTTACTTATTTTTCTTGAGCAGTAACAGCTTAGTGTAAAGTTCCTCTGCAGCTCTTGAACTATGGTTTTTCTTGCATCTAAAGATGATATTTGCATTTCTTTCTAGTCTGCAGTCTGAATGTCACTTCACCTGTCTGATGTCTTTTTAAAGTCACCACGTGAACCTCTAATTGCAGAGTGTTTGTTTAGTGACAAGAATAGACTTTTCAGCTAATCTCTGATTCATTTCCCCTCAGACTTTGTTTAGGGGCTGTGAGGAACAGTTCCACAGCATATGTTACACCTGTTAAGGTGGATTATCATACAGCTTGTAGACCAATTAATTAAGAGGTAGGCAATTCTCATAGAAACTGTTCATTACCAAAACTTCCACTGGCATTCATTTCCTTATGAAATCAAACATGTATGATTATATTGAGCAATTCTCTCACCTTAAATTAATTTTCTGTTTAAAGGCTGCATATTGATGACAAGAAGTAACACTGTGCTTGGTACTCAGCTACTGGCAAATTGGACTCTTGCCTGTGAAGACTCTGGTTCATTACAGAATATCTGAGCCCTGTCAGTGCCACACTAGAGTGAGAAAAAGGGTTGTGATGCATTGCAAACCTGGGATTTTCCACAGGTTTGAGAAACAGAAAATTAAGGATGCTGTTATCAGTTTATACTCTCAGAAAAGGAGTAGAAAAAAGGCAGATGTGGCTAGCTAACAATTCTCTGAATGGCCAAAAAGTTCTGTTGATACAGAATTGACCATAACAGGATTCTACTAGCCTCGGCTCAGTGTATAAATTGTTATGGAAAAGGTTTCAGGAATGTTACTTCAGAAATTACTACACAGAACACACTAAAAAATGTTGTGAGACAAGAGGTAACTCCAGCCTGCACCAGAGATAATGCAGGTGAGATCAGAGCAAACAGCCACCCCAAACTGTATGTAGTCCCCAGCTTCTGTGGCAAGCAATTCTCACCAGAAGCACAATATTGGAATCTGTATATAATTTTAAATACATCTATTGCTATTTTACAGCTTTAATTTAATGTACTTAATCATAATGAAGCATTTCAGATCATAATAATTAAGTCAAAATTACTTTGAATTGTGACTTACAGCTTTAAATGGAATGTGCAAAAAAAAAGATGGTTGAATATATTCAAATACATCCTTGCAGGACTCTCTGAAAGATATTCTCCATACACAATGTTTGCATGATAAGTTTTTCAAAGTCAGTATAGAGGAGCCTCACAAAGATCAATGAATTCAGTGATATGATATAAACCTTAAGACAACCCAATACATTTATCTTCATTTATGCATATACATGTTTAGAATTCTTCCTTTGAATTTTCTTGTTAAAATTCTAGTTGTACATTTTAGCTGATAACACCTTTGCCAGCTGACTAGATCCATTTTTGATCTTGTCACAGATTTGATGCTGGGAAAAGGCAGCATTATGCAGGGGACACATGGAGGTTAAGCAAAAAGAAAATCAGAACAGCACTGTTGGCTTCTCACAATTCAGAGGATTCTCCATCTGGATTCTGATGAGCACCAAAAGCATTTGAAAATTCACAGCAGTGATAGGGAAGGACACTAGTGAAATCAAAATACGTTCCTCCTAGTTCATAAAGTCTTCCAGTCATGTATCAAGGGTGAAGAGCCTAATCCATTATGTTAGTCATTCATTCAGAGGTAGGTAATAGGCAAAGACCTTAAGGACCAACAGACATTTTCTATTAAGTGACTTGCTGCTCTTTAGTAAGTTCAATCCCACAGGACACGCATTTCTGAAGTCTCAACACATTTTTCCAAGTGCTAGGAAATGCAATAACAAAAAAGTTCTGCGTAACTCCTGTCCCCAAAGCTTAAAAATAGAATTTTAAACCCTTGCAGCAATAAAAGAACAAAACATGTAAAAAGAAAGTATTTCTGACCAAGCAATAAAAGACTAAATGTAGGTTTTATTAAAAGATAGATTATATTTTAGAGGTCAGACTATAAGGAATGAAGTCTTTATTGTTCCAGAAGGCCAAAATTTGGGATCTTCTTCTGCTTTGGAACTCTGTATCCTTGTGGAGAAGGCATGACCTGAACCAATGGACACTTTGCAATTATATAACACTATTCACACAAGAATGTAGATTATTTAGTTGTGCTCCATTTCTTGAGCTCTACAGTTCTTTGGGACTTTTTAAATCAAAGAACTCTTGAATGTCATGCAGACAGGTATGAAAAGCTCAGTTAGTCATGATTATAGAAAAACACAGCAGAAAACCTAATATTTCAGATTAGCATTATTTGAGATCCTAATATCAAATCCTAAATTTGAGGAACCTAAAGAAATGTTAGAATCTATTAATGTACTTCCTGGATTCAACTGTGCCTGACTTCCAGGCTTAGCCTTGAATCAGCTTTCTCTTTGAGGAATTTTTTGACCATTCCAAAAAAACAGTACAAGCAACTCTACAACTCTGTATAATTCACTAACACACACACACACACACAAAAAAAATAAAAAAATAAAAAAAAATAAAAGCACAGGAATAATTTTCATATTTGTTTGTTTCCCCGATAAAATTCATAAAGATAATAAAGATAATTCAACTTCACAGAGTTTTTGCAAACCTGTATTACTGCAGGGGCTATGGATTTTTGTTTGCTTGTTTGTCAGGTTTTTTTCAAAGACATCTGTAAATATTCAAGAGATTCTTTTCTTTCATTTAAGTCAGTGTGATGGAGTAGTTGGGAAGGTTTTGATTTTTTGGAATTCAGTCATATTAATTTTCAGTAATGCTACTCTGGTCTTATCTGCAGCTGTTTATAAACTGTAATTCCCAGAGTTTTTATATTGACATCCAGTGATTAACAGGGTATTAAAAAATATAATACATCTCAGAATATTGTCAAATTATATCCTTTTTAGTTACTTAACTAGGACAAGTACAGAGTTAAAAATTCATCCAGCACACACAGGAATAAAACGTATGGGAAAAGGAAAAGAAGATGGATCTTTGTAAGATTTTTTTTCCATTTTCCAGTAAATTTTTAATGAACTTGTAAAATCATAATAATCATCTCTAATTCAGAGGATCACTTCCAGCTAGCGTAGCCTTTCTCTTTCTATACATCACATATTTACTATTCAACTTGAAGCAGTTTTTGTACATTTATAATGAATAAACCATGTTTCCAGTACTACAAGAGCATGTTTAGTGCAGGTAAGGTCTGCACCATTTTACTATTCCCAGCCCAGACTGAATCCAGCCAGATAGATCAAGGTTTCCTTTATAGAATTGAACTCTGGCAACAAAAAAGGAGTGTCTTTTGTTGGTTGGTTTGTTTGCTTTTTAATCCTTTGTGGTACGAGGATATTTCTTGACTACAATAAGGGAGTATCCTATTGTGTTTCCATGTCAATGTCTTATGCATGGCCAGAAAGTGTTGATAAAGTGTTTCTGTGCATTCAGAGGGGAAAAAGCACTCAAAAATGTGTTTCTGCAAGTCTTTGTAATGTATCATAGTGGCATTGTGTGTGAGTTTCAGCTAAAACAAATAAAAGCAATGTGTGCTAAGTTTAAAACTTCCTTGCATCTAATTTACTCTTGAAAAGGAGTTTAATACTAATAAAATATATAGATATGCCCTGGTTTTAAGCCCAGATAAAGAGCAGACAAATCTCATTGCATTTTTTATATTTTACAGCTTTTCCAGTTTGCTTGTACCATTCCCATAATTTGCCCATGTCCTTTTCCTGCCTCTAAATGGCCAAACAAGCCAATCTGTGTCATAGCTTTTGGACGTAAAAACTTTGAGAACCAACAACATTCTCTCATTCCTGAAGGACCCAGCTTCCCATACTGCGTATTTAACAAATTAAATCTCATAAAAGGAAATTTCAAGATGCCTTTTATGCATAATAACTTTGATGTTCTAATCAAATCAGATCCTTCCAAAGTGCACAGCACTTCAAATTCATTCTTGCAAGCACTTAATGACTTATACCTATGTAGTCAGTTTCTCTGTTATTTATTCATTTAAATGAGTTCCAATTGGAACCAGAATAAAGGAGGATCACACTGAAAATGTGTAAAAATTCTTGAATAACAAGTTGATTTAGACACAGATCTCTCCTCCCTACATGGAACACTCTCAGGCAGTCAGTCAATGATGAGCAGCCTGCTGCTCCTGGGAAACTCAGTTTGAACTGATGGACAAACAGAAGCAGAGACCCAAATGAGAGCAGGATGGCATCATGCTAGAGGTCCTCCTGTAGTTCCAGTGAGAGTGCAGCTTCAGCCCTCAAAGCAGAACAGCTGTGCTGACTCAGGTGGTGAACAGCATCCTGTTCATTAAAGGCACAAGATACAAACCAGATCTGTGGTTTTGACATGAGCTGTTCTCTGTACATCCAGTTTGGAAAGCAAATTTGATGCAGGACTAAAATTAGCATGCCAGGATGCATGCTAATTCCAGATTCCCTCTGTCATCACTGGAGACAATCCAGTCCCCAGGAGGAAAAGCCCACCTAAGACCTGAATCTGGAAAAGATTTTCATGTTCCACTGATGCAAGGGAAAGCACAGAGAGTACTTTCCTAACCTTTAGATCTCTAGGTGTTAATTAGTAAGACTCCTAAACTAAAGAGGATGGAGTTCAGAGTATAAGCTTCACTTCTGCAACCTGAGTTGATTTTTAATGAAAACAGAATGTCTCCCTTGAATGCCTGGACCATAGTTTTTGAAACTTTTGCAAATGTCCCATGTTCTGTTTTCTGAACATTTTTTACTCCCTGTTCTTGCAGAAGGCAAAAAATAATATGTATTCTTACCCTGAGGAATTGTAAGGTGGAGAATTTATTTAGGTTTATCTATTTCAGATACAAGGTACTTGCTATCACACATGTCCAGTCATTTGTATCTAGATAAACCTACTGTAAGTCTGGGATTGCACTTATATCATTTATGAGGAATGCCATAGTTCAGCTCAGGGCTCCTTCGGACCCACGGGACATTTGCAAAGTATGCCAAAAAACTTCTGACCAAAATTCAAAACAAAATATAAACTGAAGCAAGGTATTGTTTTCCTTTTATGAGGAAACACCTGTAACAGCCAAATTCCAAGAGCAGCCGTGGAAGGGCTCAGTAGGTCCCACTGTCCCTTGGGGCCTGGTGTGATCCTGGCAGTGGCACCACGGGGGACATCCTGGGTGACACTTTGCTGTGAGCAGACGTGGGGATCTGAGCAGTTTCAAGTTGTTCCTTCCTGCCACCTCCCCGGAGTGCTTCAGCTGAATCATCAGGCCCAGATCTAGGCTGGAGGCTGATTAGATATTTGTGCATTCCTGAACTAATCAGTTGTGAGTCCCTGATGGAGTCCCTGGCACAGGCACAGCCCCCCACCGGTGCATTTGGAGTAACTGATTCCACTGAGTGGATAATAGAATGAGTCCCCAAACAAAATTCATTTTTGGAAAAGCAACACATACCATTTATGGCATCCAATCATGGAACTGAAACTATAAAAGTGGAACAATGTGACTCAGGTGACCCATTACAACAGCTTGAGTATAAAGTAATACACAAGAAATATGCTGAATTTGTGAGTAACCTACTGGCTCAGTCCAGGCCTTGCAGAATTTTTCATTGAGGAAATATAAACAGTGTGAGAGCTTTTTATATACTGGGCAAATAAAGTAAGCCAAGTATTGCTTACTAAATTATTTATTCTGAATTATTTGGCTTCTCCAGCACTGAACACTTGTAAGCAAGGAAAGAACTCAGGCATGGCTTGAAAGACAGAGGAAAAAATATATTCTGCATATGGCAGAAAAAGTCAAACAATAAAACAAGTAAAGTCCTAAGGCAACACTCCAACCCTGTATTTCCATTCATAAGGAGCCTTGAGAAGGCCTCTAAGAAAAACCTTGATTTAAACCAGAGTACTATGGCTCTATAACTCACAGTAAGAATTAGCAGCTACTGCAAGTAGCAACTGTCAAGCTCATTACAAGTTTTGTAACTTTGAGAGCTGCAGAGAGGAGATACACACCTGGCCAATTTATTCCTGGTCAATCTTTGGTTCCAAAATCTTTCTGACTTCTCAACACTGAAATTTTAAATCACTCTGGTGTCTTTGGTCTCCACACATCCCGTAAGTAAAAACAGTATTTATATAGATATTAGATTCAGACTTAATATTCAAGATTTATGTTTCTGCTCTATTAATTCTCAGCTTTTGGTCTTCAAAAGATTTTTCACAGGACTCCCTATTTTCTGTTCTTTGAGACACACATAATATTGGTGGATAAAATGCAGTTCCACAGATGGGGTCTGTAGAGCTGTTCTTACAATACCATCACTCTCAGCAGCATGAAAATGAGTCATCTACACAAAAGAATGAACCCAAATATTGGATCAGTTGCATATTACTGGGGTATGTGGATAGCTCAGACATAGCAGCTTTTTCTATGTAAATCACTTTCCACAACAGCACCTCTTTTTATATTTATTTTTTTATTTTGTTATGTACCATTATAGAGAAAACCCTTACAAAAAATCTGTACTTGAATGTTATTGTTTATTATCATTTATGAGAGTTCCTGATATTTTTGCATAGGTTTATTCTGACTTTTGGACCAAAAATGAGAACAACAAAGACGTTTAAAACTTCTAAATCTTTATGAACTTCCACAAAAGCTTCAGAAAACATTAAAAGACACTCTCAGCTGAAATGCAGTCACATCCTAACAAGTTTTCTCCAAATCCAAACAGGTACTTCAATATGCCTTTAAAAGTCCATACAACCCGGGCTGTGTGGAGGAGCTGACATTGCCATTATTATTCTGTAGCTGTTCTGCAGTTGTTACGAAATTCCTGAGTAGTTCCCTTGGAGGACAAATCAGGCCCACAGTTCTGGAATAAGATTTTAGGAAAATAATTAGGGATTTAGAGATACTGATAAGGGAGGATTAAATTTCTGTTGCCAAGAAAACCCACTTGATAGAAACCTGGGTTTAAAGAAATGTCACACTATTTGCTCTTGTATCTCTACAGGGAAGGAGAATGAAGGATTTACTGCTTACTCCCTACTCAAGGTGACTCCCAAAAGCCTCAGAGAAAATTCCCCCCACTCTAACTTGCAGTGAAAGGAAATCACCCACCTATCAAAACAGCCGATTATGAATAATCCAGAGGCTCAGATTTCTCTAGAAGGGTTTATATTCAAAACCTAAAACCAGACTAATTTCAGTCTAATTGTTAAAAAAAAAAAAGTTATTTGGGTATTTTTTTCATTACTGGATTTTATACCTTTTAATTTCATACATTTAATTGAATGCACCAAACATGGAGGTTACTTCAAGTCTACCCACCTGGGATGGTGATTTCCCGTTTCCCATTCCCTATTTTATAATTTGCCCTAGCAAAACCTGTAGAGTACAGCTGCAATACTAATCTTTGAGCTTCCTATTTTCTGCTACAGGCAATTCTCAGAAAGACAGATACAATCAGGAAATAAAAATAAACATGCTAGCAAAGGGGTTGTTTATCCTATTGATTTTCTATTTAATTCCATGAAATGCCTCCCTTCCAACACTATCAGCCTCTCAAAAGAAAGCTCAAAGTGATATTATCTAATCTAAGGATACTTTGGCACAGTGCAGCAGTAACTCCAAAGGTTAAAATTTGAGGAAACTTTAGTAATTTTTCTGACCATTAGAGCTGAAAGATTTAAAAAGCAAAGATCAACAAAACAAGAATGCAACAAATGGGCTGGGAGAAGACAACAGGGGAAGAAGAAACACTTGTAATTTCTTTAATGAGTGGAATCAGTTGCAGAATTTTAATAAGGTAACAAAGAAATTGTGTCATAGGTATGTATTTATTGCAAATAAAAGTTTTCACAGAGAAGGGTTATCTAACATTCTTCAGCCTCCCATTTGGGGATTAAAGAACTTTCATGCATTTCCTCAGGACAGAACTAGCATTTGGCAGTCATCTTCACTACAGTAATGGGAAATCAAGACATCTTCCAAGTTCTTCCTTCATGCTCTGTTCAACCTGTCAGTGATTCATATTCAGGCATGCAAATGAATGGCAATCACTGAAAGCACAGCATAAAAGACAGAAGGGAAAGAAAAAAAGTAAAAGACAATAAAACAACTTGAAAAAAGGAGTCTTAAATAATTGCTTGTATCTCCAAGTTGGCTGATGTTTGGATAACTGACTCTACCACAGTGACAGCTCCTTGAGGATGTACATTGCAGCCCCTGGCCTGGTGGAGAAGGTGACTTCCCACCCAAGCAGCTCTGGGAGGTGACAGCAATGGCATGAACTGCTGTGCCCAAGGTGTGCCCACCTCAACTGAATTATTCTTCTCTACACTGAGACGCTCAGTGGGTTATCCACACTTCAGTAGGATTTGAGGAAGCATAGACAAATGCTTATTGTAACAGCATTTGGATTCTGCAAATCACAGTAACATTAGTGTGCTACCATTGAAGTGAGCAAGAGCAAAGGTGGGTGTTTTGTGTAAGGGAAGGGTTACACGTTACAGCCTCTAAGTTTGTAAGCCAGGCAGAAAGTTGTACCTGTAACAGTGTTCCTCTGATGATTTCAGTGAAGATAAGTAGTATTTTTAGGATTCTCTGGAGTCAGAGTTTGAAGAAGCGTTATGGGAGTCTAAAATGTGGAAGCAATGCATGCAATGGTAACCAATGCTTAATGTACATCCAGTGTTTTATAAGGCACACAGACAAGGGATACAGGCTGTGGATGCACATGCAAACTCCATGGCTTCAGGACAGAAACAGCAAGCATAACAGTTTAGTTAGAGAATTTACTGGCCTGAGAAGTTTCCTCTAATATTAGTTCCATAAGCCACTACAACAAACTATTGTCTGAAGTTCTTGTGCTATATAAACTGAAGTGTGTTAAATGGATATCTTAACTCTTGCTGCATAGGTATTAACTTCTATAACTTTTACCTTAAAAATTAAAAAAAAAAGAAAAGTATTTAGTTGATCTGTATTTACCTAATAGTCAGCAGTGTAATCTCATGAAAATGCACTTACAAGCTGCTGATATTGCTGGCACATATCCATATACTAAATGAAATTGCCTTAGAAAAAAATAAGGTTGGATTTTTACCCAGAAGATGAGAAGGATCAAATTCAGGGGTAATCAATACCTTCAGGGATTTGATATCAGGGAAATTGCAAGGCCCTCCCAAATGGAAAGGTACTGAGAGCAACTTCTCTACTCTGCACAAATGAAATCTAAAATACATATGCTTTTGACACCTAAGCTTTTGAAGGTCAGATCCAAAATTAATCTTGAAGCAGTGAGAGAATTAAAAAAAGAGAAAAAAATCACTTTCATTTCTCTTTTGGTGCATTGAGATGGATTTCAGCAGCAACTCTCTGTCATGTCAGTGGGCACTGCACTCAGCAGCTGCTGTAACACACTCCAGAGCTGGCTCTCTAGTGAGGGTGGTAAAGTCTGTTCACACTGCAGCAGTGCCACTGAAATGCAATTCACCAGAAAAGATACATTGCATCCTGAGCTGTTCCTGCAAGTGGAATCTGAAAACAACATATTGGGCTGAAGATGTAAGACAGCCATTTAGTAACTGCTGCAGTACTGAGCAGTTCATGATTCATTTTCTTCCTCTCCTTTAACAGTTCATAAGGCATATTTTTTCAAGTGTGATACAAATAAACACTTCAAATTTTAAGTAACAGATACATTAAATAATTGGTATGATTAGAGAATTAAATATTATGCTTTTCTCAGTGTCTCTTACTATTTTTCTTACCCTGTGTTTTTTCCTTAAGATCTTTTTCTGTTATCTCACAAAATACTGAACCAGGCTAAAAAATATTAAATTCCTGTAATTCCTGCATGCCTTTACTCCTTTAATCAGTTCTCTGGGTTTGCTCAGTCCATAGGGTATCAGGCAGTTTTCCTCACAATTTCTCATTAACATGAAAAAGGATCATGGCTTCTCAGGGCTACAGAATAATCTTTTGCCCTTTTGCTGTTTCTGCTTCTTGGTGGGCAAACTATAAATTTCTTTTTCTGACTGACTGTCAGACACCAATACAGTAGGCAGTAGCAATGACTCAACTGTGAAACATAACACTTTTCAGCTTGAGGAGATCTTCACAAGATTTTTTTCCTTAAAAAAACAAGGTAATTTATTCTTAGGCCATTAAAAAAAAAAAATGGAGGAAGAAACAATACCTTCCTGGCATAGTAGATACTTAGTACACAATTATCTAAGCTGATATATGCCAAAATGTTTGACACATCCAGCAGCTGAGGCATGAGTCCTAAGATGAAGAAAATAGGAGAATATTGAGATCATTAAAAAGTACATGAAATGAAAGATAAAGAATTCCAAGCCGACAAGCACATGGTTTGAATTAATTGTATTTAAAGGGACCATCAGCCAGATCTTGACAATTCTATTGATTGAAAATCCTAAATTAAATGCTGCATGCAAATCTGCCTGGAAATGATTCGGATCTCTGCAAGTCTGTCAGATTCCTGCCAGCAATACAGATGGAAAACTACCTCATCCAATAGTGTTTTAACAACAAATGAAAAGACATCTATTTCAGAATAAGAGAGGACTGAGTCATTTACAATTAATCTGCTTTTGGGTATTTTTTCCCCTAGGGCAGTGGTGGTGAATATGTGCTCAACAGTATTCCCTACAAAATCAGGTTTTATTTATATACAGAGCTGAATGCAGATGAGCCTCTCAGGCTAAAGAGAAAGCCAAGTTAACAGCAGCAGCCAGTTCTGATCAATTATTTTTCCAGCAGCACATGAAAATTGATGACTGTTTTAAAACAGTATTATTTAATGATTTTTATTTGCTGGAAAGTTTCTGTAACATTAAGACCTATATCAGGAACTTTTATTTAACTATCTGGAAATTCTATGTCATCTGGATAAACAGGTTGTGCATTTTGCCTTCCCAGACCAGCTGTTTACCCATGGCATATGTGGAAGGTACACTGAATGTTGTTTCAGATGTGAACAGAAGAATACAAGCAGATTTTGCTTTAAAAAAACCCACCACTTATTTATGAACCTTGCTATCAGGCAGTGTAGTTTTCAAAATTTTAATGATTTCAGTAGGAACCAACCATCAACTCACAAAACAGATGGCAGCATTACTGCCCACCAGATTTAAAAATATCCCAAGAGAATTTAAAACCCATAGCAAGTCTTCTGTAATTAATCCAGTAACTAAAGATTGTACTCTGGCTGTTAATTAAGGCTTCACTTTGAATTAGCTGAGAAAGAAAGAGAAAGAAGAAAACATAAGTTTGTTATTTCTTTTTTTTTTTCCTTGTTGTTAATAAGGAACTTAGCATGAGGAGTCTTAAAAGAAACCTGTGGAATTCTTTTCACCTTCTTACCCTTACTAAGCATTGTAATTGTTAATGAGCTCTATAAATCCTCACCATTATTTTCCACTGTGACTTTTGTGGGCATTAAGCAGAGATTTAGGTCTAACATAGAGATATTAACCCTAGCAGAAACTGCTTTACAAATTTAAAGGTAATTCCAACACAAGTTTCCATTAAAATGTAAAAGGAAGAACTTTTTTTATGATTATTATATTGCCTTAACTGTATCTACTCCTATTCATACAGAATAAATGAAATCAGTATTTGGCTCATTGCTTTTATTCAATTGCAAATTGATTATTAAATATAAATAGCATATTATTTGTCTTCATACTAGTGAACAGCTTCTGTAATAAATACTTTCTTCAAAATACTCTTAAAAACAGATAAAAATTGCTCCTCTTCTCTGCTTAATTAGTATCTAAGCATTTGTTAGAAAAGATACTGCCAGCTCTATGGTGTCCATCAATCTTTCAAAGATTTCAGTGAAGTCTAGGGAAAAATCCACTGTTCTAATGATCAGCTTAGAGTTTCAGATGGGGCTTATCAAGCAACCCGAAGGCTTGAATATTATCTCTCTGCTACTTTGTTTTTGCTGCTTTGTAATCTAATGAAAAATGAATAGACCCAGGTGAGTAAGTTTAAAAA
>VXBB01014304.1:0-28114 GCA_013399915.1 Illadopsis cleaveri | reverse complement strand
AAAAAAAAAAAAGGGGGGGGATTTGTTCAGAATGCTGTATCTGCAATAATTGAGTATAGTGCTGTTCAGCTCTGAGATCTCCCCAGGGTGCATCCCACGCTGGTGGCTGTTGGCAGTGTGGGCAGAGCAGCCTCCTGAGAGGGCTCCCCTTGTACCCAGTGGGACACCAGCCACGGGCAGGGATAATGAAAGATCCAGAGTCTTCAGGCACAGTCAGACTGCAAACGCTTTTGTGAGCCTCTTTGGAATTCTGAATGCTTTTAAGGCATTTTAATTATGGAAAATATGGTTCTTCACTTAGTTCTGATATCTCAAGGAACTACAGACTTCAGTTCAGTGCATAACCTACACCCTTTGTCAGACTTTTACACCCGGGTTGTTTTACCAGATTTTGGGTGAACTGTCATTTGTAGCTGGATTAAATTCCATTAAATTTAACATATCTTTCTATCTATCTATCTATCTATCTATCTATCTATCTATCTATCCATCCATCCCTCCATCCATCTATATCTTTGCCAAAATAGATATAAAAATCACAACGGTAAAATCAAGGGTATAAAATAAAAATACTATTTCCACATCTGCAAACTGAGCAGGAAAGAGTTCCATGTTGTCAGTTGGTCCTATGGGGTTTTGCCCTAGAATCAGGGAGCACATAAGCAAAAGCAAAACACCTCAAAGGCCTTTACAATGTATTAAACTTGAAAAAAATACTCAACTTGCACCTTAGATGAATTCTTAAAAACCTCATGTCAGATCACTTAAACATAGGATTAAGACATTGTGTTAAATAGAGCTGAGCTGATAAGAAAATGACCCAGAAGTACCCAAGAAGTGTCAATAAACTACTGAGACAACCTAGAGAAACGGGTGCAGATGGAGATTCTGGGCTGCAGTCTGCTTTGGAATCAGACATAGATTTGAAGCCTATCTGTGTACATGGATGTAATATTTGCTGTAGTTGTCACAGACAAAGCCAGTGATATCAAATGATAGGACAAGTATGGGGTAACTCTCTTTGATCAGTGAAGGACTATGTGAATACCAGAAAAATTAAGTTTACCTACTGCTTTAATATGAAAAGGTACTGATAGCACAGGGTCCTATTTTATATTTACAAATCCATCTTTTTCCTTTAAAAAAATCTCACAGTGCTGTACACATGCAGACTCTGAAATTATGTTTATCTAAGTTCTAAAATTAAAGTTTTTATTCTAGCTATACATGCATTTGGGGTAAAAAAACCCAACCCAAATACCTAAGTTCAAATATTTCTCCAAATTCTGAACTGTATGGCATAACTTACTTTCTGTGAATTTCTATATTCTTACCATCTTTCAGAATTTATGGATCTGAAAGTTATGGAAAAATATACAAGCATGTGGGAGGCTACCTGAAAAATGAATAACTTTCTATAAAACTTCACACATCACAGTTCACTCAGTGTGAAGGCAATCATAAAAGATGAGACTGGAAGGTACTTCAGGCAGCTGTCTCATCCACCCTTCTGCTGCAAAACTTGCTAACTATAAATTTTGCATCTCTCCAAGATCTGCAACAGAAGAATTAATTTTAACAGATGTAAGTTTCTTAATTCTAGTTTCCTTCCCTGAAGTATAACAACTGTCAAGAAAAAAAATCAGACATTTTGTTCCTACATAGATAGCTTTAAATATTTGTCCAGATTCAAGAGTGTTCTGACCTCCTCACCCTTAAGGAGCAGCAAGATCAGAGAGGTTATGGCAAAATGGTTTTATGTGCAACAAGATGAGGTTAAATTTAGCAGTTGATTAAAATGTTCCAAGGATAAATCAGCATTGTAACTCAGGCAGTCACACCTTGAGAGGTAAAACACCAAATGTAACCTTGGCCATTCTCCCTGAGACCTATTTGGGGAAAAAAATTCCTTAAGGAAGGAAAGATGGGCTGCTCCTATACACAACTCCACAGATTTCTAGAGCATTGTGAAATATGCATCTCCGTGTCTGATATCTTCTAAAGCTCTTAGTGAAAGTACTATGTGCTTTTGTTCTTCTTGACTAATTCCTAATCTTCCACTGGAAAGCAAGGATAATCAATCTACTTTTCTCAGCCAGCAACAGGAGACAGTACTCTTTAGTCACAGCATGTGTCTTCTCCTCCAGAGACTTTGAGCTGACTGTCTTAATTATTGGGGTCCACTGAAGTCAGTGAACTACAATAATTTACATCAGTTGAATTTTGTTCTTTTATTTTATATTATAATACAGCAGTGAACCAGGGATCAGCCGAGCTGTGATGGCTGGATAAGTAATGAGAAGGAAAGATGAGTTGAAAGAAGAACACAGCCTTGATGGACATGTTCTTGATTGATGAAGAGCTATTATTTACCAGATAAACAGAGGAATATGTGAAAGGGAACAATATGGCAAAGAGAAGGGAGAGGACAGAAAATTTAATTTCATTGCACAGTGAAATTCATCTATTTGTAAAACTTTTAGCTAAGAATACCCATTTATATATTTAAGTCCAGGACACCAACCCCACAAAGTCCAGAAACGCCATTACTGCAGCATGTGCTTCTAAGAACTGTGTAACTCCACTCTGTGGCCTTGAGAAAGTCACCAGAGCTGGCATGAGCAGATAATTATCCAAGCCTGTGCAAGGAAAGAGTTCCTTGTGATGATTACCCAGTAGGAATGATAACCAGGGGCAATCATAGGACAGACAGAACTGATCAGATCATTGAAGGCCTGCACAAAAGAAAAAAAAAAAAATAAAACCCACTGCTGATTGAATAGCAGGAGCAGCACACAATAGAGATGATTAAACGGATGGTGGTAGACGTGGGGCTGCAGGAATAGCAACTTGCACATCAGAATCTTTGACTAGCAGAAGCTGTGAAAGTAAAAATAGATGCTAAAGAGCAGCTGATGAGAAATCAGAAGAAAGGAATCTGTTGGATAAGTGGAGTGTGATCAAGGCAGACTGAAATTAAACACGAACAAAGTGAGAAAGGAGAAAGAGGAAGATATTCAGATATTTGGAACAGTCTCAAAGGATTAACTAGATGATATATGAAATATATAATTACAAATCCAGAAGATCTGTGCAAAAAAGAATTGATCCCACAGCTACTGACAATAGGATTACACCATGGGAAGGATAGCTCTGCAAGAACAGCTGATCAGACAGCTGGAACTTAGGAACAGGCGGCCATGCAGCTGCTTGCTTAGCAAGTGACTGAGAACCCAGCAAGGATAACTGTGGGGCAGCTGTGCTTTAGACACCAAAACCAGGCAGCAAGAAATGATCTGAGGGCCCCAGGGCCAGGCAGTACAAATAGAAAAGAGCAAATCATAAACAGAATGGAAAAGAAAGCGATTGATTATAAAAACAACAGGAGCTGACAACAACAGAAGTGGGGAATGGGATCAGAGAGCAAGAGTAGCTTACTGAACAGGGATGGCATCAGGCAGCATATGCAGCCCATTAGACAGGAGAAGGATCCAAAGCCAGGAACAGTTCTTTGGCAAGAAGCACAATAACCCAATAGAAGCAATAAATCAGGTTTTACAGGATGGCTGGAGTCTCCTGCACTAAAAATGATCTGGAAAAGCTGTCACTAAGGAGCAGAGCTAGCCTGAGCAGTTCATATTAAAGCACATTAATACAGACCCTAACTGGAACCTGTTGCACCTTCCTCTGGTGCCATGGCACGTGGTCCCCTCCTGGTGCAGGTTATTAGGAATGGGAAGGAGCCATACACTAGAATATGACAATTATAATCCTTCCCCAAGGCAAGATCTCTGTCGCTTTCTCTCACTGCTGTTGTGAGCTTGACTGGTTTGAGAGGATTATGAGTAATGATTAAATCTAGCAGCCTCTTTTTCTCTGTACCAAGCTCCAGAAAGTGTCTTTGAACCTTCTTCCTGCAGCTGGAAAAGTTCTGTTTAAATGTGCAGCACAAAACCTTCAGTAAAATATTAGCAAGGCATTGGGGGAAGAGAGAAGGCTATAGGTCATTGTCTTTAGATATCATCTGGCCTAATGCACTAGCACAGCATGTGACATTGAAAAAGAAATAGCACCAATACATCATTGATCCCTTAAGCATCTATGACTGCTATTAATTTCATCTTTCATTGGCTTATTCTTCTTGTACTCTTGCCAATTTGTGATGAGTGTTTCTTTTTCTATAAATCACTGGAATGCCTGGAAATATTACTAGCCTGAGCAGTTCATATTATCAGTGCATGTGGGAGGCTACCTGAAAAATTTTTCATTCTCTCCTCTATTCTCTCCTCTTCTCCTGCAAAGCCCATAGTTATACCTGTATGGAGGATTACTCAAAAAGTTTTATTTAATCTTTCAAGGCCTGCATTATCACCAGTCTAAACCTTCAAGATAGTGGGTAGCAAAATTTATAGACCATTTTTTATACTAAAAGCTGGTGTGGCTGGCACTGTTGCCCAGTTCAGCATTGTTTATCTACTGCAGACAAGAAGAGCAAGATGTGAAAACCCACACTGATCATGTACTACCCATACTGACCTCTGTCACTCTGGAGCTGCTCATGACAATTTTCTTGGCAGTGAATTTGATGAATTTCTCAATCATCCCTCAGTGACATGCAATCACATTAAATCACATCATATCTGTTCACAAAATCTTATTACTGATTTCCTCTGCTCTTGTTTTGCTCTCCCATTTATTTATTCTTTGAATTGTTTCTTCACTCCCTCTCTCCCAAAAATCTCCTACATGAGATCAGCAGATAAAAAAAGCTCAATGGATCAACTGCACTTAACTTTTCATGAGGTTTCTCAGCCCTCTGACTCTTCATGCTGCTAACAATTAAAGCATTAATTTGCAGAGCAAACCAAGAGTCTTCCCTGGCCTCTCCTCACAGAAGTGAGTCTATGAGATCTTAATCTCTCTCTGTGTATATGCATACTGTGAAGTCAGAGATAGCCCAGTTTCTTATTTAGGTCCTGATCCTCTCTCATCAGGTGTTCTCACCTGAGACCTCTACTCTGAATAAAATTCTGCTGTTAACCTGTGCCACTGGAGGCTGCTTGAGGTTTTAGGCAAAAGCCCAGGACCAGCTTTTAGTCATACTGACAACCCGACCACCCTCCCAGGTTTCCAAGTTAATGGGTAATTGTAAACAGCAGCTACCCAGACATCATCCTTTACAGCATGAGTAGAACCATCAGCAGAGTGAAACTAGAGGGAGAGAGAATTTTTGCTTCAACTGCTTTGTAGTTCTTTCAATAAAAAAATCCTTCTGCAGTGTGCAGCTACAAAGCAGCTATTTAATTAAAAAAAAAATCCTACAGCTTTTGGAAAAAGAGGAGAAAAGTAACAGCCAGAATAATAGGATGAGATGCATTATAAATCTAAGGCAGATCACCCTCTCAAAGGAGAAAACGTTTGTGTTAGAAAAGGCCTCCATTCCATAGGAAAAGGAAAGACACCTTTGGGAACACCTAGATCACTGTATATTCTCTTAAAAACACCCAGCTTCTGTGTTCTGCATTTTATTTCTTTTGGGGGATATGCTGATTGCTCTAACATTCTAATCTTCAACAAAAATACCATTATTCATGTTTGGGGAACTTATTCTCACCCTCAGCTAAGGTTTGTCCTATTGGAACAAACTCAAATCATCCCCCCCTACACTTGAATTTGACTTGATAGAGCCACCTTTTAATAACTCCTTCCCTTCTTCCACCTTTGTCCATATCTCTTTGTATTTTCCAACAACTGTATGTAGGTAAAATAACTGCATAAGATTTCTCCTTACTAAGCAGCAAAAGCTCCAGCATTGTTCTGTAGATAATAAACTCTGAAGTAATATAAAATTAAGTTCAGCCTCAGTAACAGTAGATTTGCACTGGTTTAAATCAGAGAACAACCAGTTCTAAGATTTTCACAATTCTGAAATTTTGCCAGGCTTAAGATATTGATTTTGTCCTTCTTGGTACTATAAATATTTGAAGGAAGAGCAAAATACTTTGAGAAGATGTCAGTAATCATGTAATACAGAACTGGAAAAGATTGTTTTTCACAGCAGCCCTTTTTTCCTTGAGCAGAACTTTTTAGGATGATTTCAAGAGACTTTCTTAATATATACTCACGTCATTTGTATTAATATATTGTTGTTTCCTATGTCCATTATATTCCTGTGATAAACACAAGTGTCTTTCAAGAAGTCACCATCCATTCCATTAGTGTGAATTTATTATTTCTGTTTCAGTGGTTGAAACTGTTAAGAAATTCAGTTTAAACTCTGAGAGATTATAAATTCATGTAAGTTGTTGCTGAAATATATTTATGAAAATTTTAGGTATATCCGACATATGAAAAAATATATTATAGAAGAAATTTATTACTGTTTACACCCATGACATTGAGTGATTATATTTATCTTAGTATTTACAAACATTCTTACATTTACCTTAATGACTGAAAAAACCTTAGCCTCAAAAAGAAGTTGTATCTGTCTCTAGTGAGCACATCACTGAATTAGCTGTGCTTGGCATATCAGATCAGCATATGCAAATTTATCAGACATGTTAATAGCTTATACCTTGGCTGATAAAACATTTGGAATATTACAATACAAATGAGGCTTGCCCACAACACTTGCAGAAAAGGATAAAGAAACTCATCTTCAGGATGCTGTATGCCCTCATTATAGTTGTTAAAATAATAGGAAAAAATGTAATTAACTTACAAGCAGTAAAATCTCTTTAAATTACTGAAATGAAAGGAGAAATTAATTTGAAGTGGGAAAAGAAATCAAGAACAAACTTTATTAAATACATTAGAACCATTAATATTCATTTCACTGAAATGAATATAATTAGAAATAGTTAGCAAGCAAGAATGTAGAAATCTGCTCTCTTTGCACAATGGAGGAACTCTTCCATGATACTCTCTGTGAAACACAGCTTCATATATTTCATTGCAAGTAGCCTTCTGATATAGACTGCATTGTAGGGTTTAGTTGCAAAACTGAAAGCCAGTAGTTCTTCAGTTAAGAGATTTAAATTCTAGCCTGAGTTCTATCTCAAAAAAATGGTTTCATACAAGATTAAAATAAAATACGAGCAGTTATTATTAATGACCCTCCATAAAGTGATCTGCTTTATAGATTGCTATAGACCCCTGGGGTAAATGTTGCCTAAGTTAAGCAAAGCAGGAATAAGCAGAAACTGAGTTCTGTGCTAATATTCAATCTTCACTCCCAAACAGAGCATCTCTGGAATCAGTCTCTAGGAGTGACTCAGGAACCTCTGCTGGCATAAAAACAGAAGCTGGAGTCAGAAACTTCCACCATCCTGGAGAACAGAAAGACACAAAACAAAGAGTTTGTGTCCATCTAATGACAACATCACATGGCTGACCCTGGCTGAAGGCACTGGAGGCTCCCGAGACTCCCTGGCACAGGGAAGGGCTGTCACCAGCTGCTCCTCGTGAAGCACAGGTCTCATGCATGTTCCTCTGTCCCCTGGCACATGTTCCATGCATGTTCCTCTGTCCCCTGGCACATGTTCCATGCATGTTCCTCTGTCCCCTGGCACATNCACAGGGAAGGGCTGTCACCAGCTGCCCCTCGTGAAGCACAGGTCCCATGCATGTTCCTCTGTCCCCTGGCACATGTTCCATGCATGTTCCTCTGTCCCCTGGCACATGTTCCATGCATGTTCCTCTGTCCCCTGGCACATGTTCCATGCATGTTCTTCTCAGTCTCCTGGGCTGAGTCAAATCCTCCCCTTATGCTGCACTGGGTGTACTGGAGCCTGAATATACTCATGATTCATTTGTTGGTGTGCACTCGTTTACACCCACTTTCATTTGCAGGTCTGTAAACACTGGCTTCAATAGACAGTACTCCAGGATATATATTGATAAACACTAGGGATGGAAGGAGGAATCATTCCTTACATAATATTCAAGCCACCATTTGTCTGTACCTTCTCCATCTCAGAAGACTTTATGGCTGTCAAAGCTTGTTTAGCAAATGATGTTTTCTGACAGATGGAGTCCATCCTGCTCTGCCCCTCTCTTCTGCTCACACTTTCCACAGAGGTTTAGCAGACTAGTAGATCAAGCTGTAAATGAAAATAATATAAATACAGCCTCTAGTAAAGGCTGTCAATGTTAAGCAGATCCCACAATTTTTCAAAACCTTGCACTGGCCCCACTGTGACTATACTGATTTCTATCATTTTTGGAGACAACCATAAAAACACAGCACTGTCCAGACTGGTCACTTATAAAGTGGTCTAAGTTCTCTTTTGAAATATACTCAGGAAATACTTTGCCTAATTATAGTAAATTATACATTTAAATGGTCTGGTGAATCTATGCTTTCCTAAAACAAACATATAGGGATAAGTATGGTGGTATTCAAAATTCTGCTATAGCTATGAAATCAGTGAATTATGAGGTTTAACAGAATTCTACCATATTTTTTTCTTGAATAAAGGAATTATTAACCAAATGATACTATTAGATGCTATTTAGGTTTGTATAGCATGACTTGCATAGTATCTTTCATGTTAGTGTCACAACTGACAAGAAATGCAAGAATAGAAAAGCATATTGTGCAACACTGCCAAATACCACCACTATTGAAACCTTGACTTGTTAACTTCCTGAATAGACTTAAGACATGTCAAGATTGTCATAATCTTGACAAGTTTTCTCTCACTCACATTCTTCTGCTTTCAAAAAAGAAAACTTTACAAAAGAAAAAAAAAATTGAAATTAATTTTCTGAAATGTGGAGCATATTAAAGCAACTTCAGATACTTGAAGAGTCATGGACTTTCATACCACTGCAGATATTCATGGTTAAAAAGTACTTACTGATAAACCACCTAAAATCCTTCACAGCATAAAGCTTCAAAGCTCTGTAAATTCTTCAGGCAGAATACCTATAAATCAAATTTTTGTGTGACCTAGAGCCAAAACTTCAGCCAGTGCAACTCACAGTAGATTCATTATCTTTAATGAAATGCCACAGATGCACCCTTGGAGTACTAACCCATAATCTTTTAATACACCTCAGCTGATTAATGCTGATTCTGCTTTCTATAACTACTTTCATGTATTATTCCACCTACTTTTCTGGAACTTGCTTGCTCAAAAGTGAGAGAGATGAAAATCTGGGCCTTACTGCAGCCTAAGCACTTAAACCTCCTTGCAGCAGATCCTGTAGCAGCTGCAAGAGAATCCTTGAAAGCACAGGGGCAAAAGACTCCAACCAAACTGAACAATGGCAGGTGCACAAGGAGCAAAGAAATCCCAACACTGTAGGTGGAAAAGGAAAATCTACCAACAACACACATTTACTCCAGCAGACCTGAATCTGCTTGTAAAGTCCCAACTACCATCCTGTTCTCAGTCACAGCTGGGTGTGCCAGCTGTGAGAAATACCCAGCACACAGCTGGGTGTGCACATCCACACTGGCATCTGGTGGAATAACCCATGTGCATCTCAGATCTAATTTATAACAGAAAAGGATCATATTCATGTGGCCTTGACTGGCCTTTATTTCCCATCCAAGATCTCCCTCCACCTCCTGCATGACCCAAGAGCCCAAAGGGGATGGTAGGAATTCCTCATATTGTTCTTACAATATACTCTTGATCACAACACCTGCATGGAAAAATGTACTCTCAATATCTCATGTACACTCAATACATCATAAAAAAAGAAAGTGAAGCCCTAGAAAACTTGAATTTCAAAGGCATTAGAGGTTCTCAGAAGCAAATTGGCTTTCTTGGCAACATACACAGCATGTGTAGAGCCAACTACAAATAGTCCCAGCTTTAGCCAGTCAGCAGCTGCAGCACACGTTCCATGGAAATTGAAGCATTCAGGAGACATCTCAGAGGAAAAAGTGGAAAATAATCTTCTAAAGAAAGAAAATGTTTTAACCTTCTTGGAACTCAAAAATAGCTGGGGAAATTTGATCAAAGTACTTCCAGAGCCTTGATATCATACAAACAAAAACTAAAAACAACAACAACAAAAAGCAAACAAACAAACAAAAAATCAAAACAAAAATAGAAAAAGAAGAATCTTTAGGTGATAATACAGTTTGTGTTAACTAAAGATATGTGAAAACAGAATTTAAAAAGAAATTTAAAAATCCTGAATTCTAACAACCTACACACAAAATCTTATAACATTAGACTGGAAAATAGTTGTAAGAAAATCTCTATAACTTAGAAGTTCTAAGTTAGTATTTTAAGTAAACAAAATAAAGATGTATGATGTTCTGAGTTCACTTATTCTCTTTATGGCATCGATGACATAAGTGTTCAGCTTATTTGTGGAACAAAAGGCTCATTTTCATCTCTTTTTGGCACTGTTGAGACAGTAAAATTCAGAAGAAATAATCTGTCTTCCTAAACGCTTCATACATCAACTCCAAAATACACTGGATTGCAGAAAACAAATTTGTGCAAAAAATGTGTCTGCTAAATGTCTGTTATGCTAAGGAGTCAATGTTCAGTGATTTTTATGTCTTGGAAAATGCATAAACTGTCAGAAAATATATGCAAAATGCTCTGAGACCTCTCACAATGCAGCTGCTGAAGATAGCACACAAACTCCTAATTGTGGGAAGTGTAGAAGTAGTACTTTTTCCTTTTAATTGCATGTCATCAGTATAATCTCTTCTCTCTGCCTTTTTGAGTTGTTCGCCAACAACAGTCTGTGGCAGAAGTGGCACAGGAACAGCGCAGGAGAGGCAGGAATATTTGCATGGGAATGTCACAATGCCGAGACCCAACAACTGCTGCACAGTAAATAACACACATTTACAATATGCCAAATGTTTAACTAAACTAAAATGTGAAGTAGAAAGGATCTGTAATTCAGAGGCTGGATCTAGGAACTTTAACTAAGTGTCACAGACTACTCAGTAATACTGAAATATTTTAATTTCTGAGCCATTACCTGTCAGTGCAATGCAGCATATGAAGGTTCACCTGAGCAGTCCTCCCTGATCTCAGAGACGTGACAGTGCCTTCATTCTTCACCATGAGGGAATCTTGGAATGTTGATTAGTTCTTCTAATACAATTTCTGGCAATCTGAGTATTTCTGAATATTTGTGGGCCAAAGACTTGTCCACCAAATTTTGATTGGTGCAAAGTGCTAAGGGGTGTTAACCTGTTTTGCAACAGAGTATGTTTTAATTTATTTTATTTTATACAAAGACATAAAGCATTTCATATCTTTTGTGCATTAAAAAAAAAAAAAGAGAACAATGTGATGTTTTTCCTACCGGCCCACTAACTTTTAACATAAAAGTTGCTTAATTTTGCTGTTTACTTACATAACTCCTTATTGAAGTGACAAAGCTAACTTGAATTTTAAGACATTATCGTAGAACAGGGAAAGAATCAGCTGAAGAGTATTTATAAAATGTAGAAACATTCACTTTATCAGCATGACATGAATTTCAGTATAGGGTACATAAGGGACTATCAAAACAATCTCTGCACCTAACAAGACAATACATGTGGAATGTGGGGTGGCTCAGAAGGACACAGAATGTCAGATACAATGTTTATCCTGAAGAGAAAAATAGCAGGTTCCTGGACATTACCAATCAGTTATCCCAGCTGCAATATCTGAAAGGTGCTAACAAATATAATAATGACTTCTGAGGCAAAGAGAAACGGTGAGGGAATAAAAAAAACAGCTGACATGAATTTGACAAGGATAAACTATATTAAATAGATTTAATTGTCGGTGGCATCACTGGTCTACTGAAAAAGGGAGAAGTTAGATATTTCATATGTTTGTATGAAAATAAGCACAGTTTAATAAAC
Organism: Illadopsis cleaveri; assembly: GCA_013399915.1. Lineage (NCBI taxonomy): Eukaryota > Metazoa > Chordata > Aves > Passeriformes > Timaliidae > Illadopsis > Illadopsis cleaveri. The sequence continues at coordinate 16,269 of VXBB01014304.1, read as the reverse complement.
ATAATAAGGTCTAGAAGAACTCACAATAGGATGAATTCTGACCTGAATGCCCCACTTTCACTCAGAGCAGGGCTCAGGAGTGGGCATTCCTTTCGAGACAGCTCCTAGACCCATATTTTTATAACATTTTGGACAAATGGCAGAATATAATATAATATAAACAATGCAATCACTCTGAATTTTACATCAACATTTTAAATGTCACAAAATGTATTTTTAGGACCATACAGCTAATGTGCCCAGGATATGCAGCAGAGAGATTAAATGCATGTGTGACACATTTTCAGAATGCAAGCTGGAGGAAAACTTCTCCCTGCAGGAAGTGTTCCCACCCTCCCTGCAGAGCAGCAGTGACTGGGACACGGAGCTGTCTCTGCAGGGAGGAGCAGCCTGACCCTCCCTGAATGACCTGTGCTTTTGTGCAGGAGTGTAAGGGCAGAGGAAAGAGGGTGTGCCTATTATTAATGCTGTTCTACCAGCTGGTAGAGTATTTTGGAAACCAGGAACATTTTACAAACAATAAATTCCTGTTCTCATAGAGGTCTTTAGATGGGCAGAAGCCCAGAGCTCTGCCTTCCACAGGGGCTGGCATAACAAGCTTCAAAAAGTCTCTGACCCTCCATGAAACTAAAATTCAGGACATAAACATGTGGGAAAAGAGAAACAGAAGGTCATGTTATAGGTAACTTGTAATGAAATATTTTCCACTAAGCAATTTGCAGATGCCGAAATGGACAGGAATACAAAGTGATTTTTTGATACAGTTAAAGAAACCCATGAGGGTTTGTTTGATGTTCAGCAAACACTACAAGCCTCCAAAGCAGCAGGTTACATCCAGTTAATATTTGAGACCGTCCACTAAGCTTCCACACCCAGGGGAAAACAATGAATAACACGAGTAAGGGAATAATTGCTTCTGCAAATGAAGGTCATCTAGAATCTAAACATTCCTGTACTGTAAGCTTATTTTGTACTGTCAGGCTCCATGCTATCTGCCATAAATTAAATGTCAGAAAGAAGAGCCATGCTACTCATTTTTCTGAGGATTTCCTTGAAGGAAATAAAACTTTACTTACACTGGAGTAGATGTGTAATACCATTGTAGAAATACAGTACTGTGCTCCACTTCAGAAAAATTTAATGACATAAAAATTTTTTGCATGGCAAAAAATTATTTGATACTCCTAATTGAGTCACCAGGATAATTCTGTCACCAGAATTTCTGCTATTAATATTTCTCTAGTTCTTTTGCAGCACAAGTCCTTTTGCTTTGCAGAGTTATTATCATTTTTCTTACCAAAAGATCTTTTTGGCAACAAGGAACGGTAATTCTGCTAGGACAGTTTTCCAATGTATTATGGACATAGGGGTAAACTACACCTAAGTGCAAAATTTTACTGCAGCATTTTAATAATCTTCCAGGACCTGTCATTTATTATAGTGGAAGGTGTTTCCATTATACAGACATCAAGCAGTTTAAAAGTGCAGGGTACATATCACTGTTCCAAATCAGGTGAAGGTTGAAGTGAAATTGTTTATGTAGCCGAGAAAGCCACTGCTCAAGACAGAGGGGAAATAAACATTGAGAGATGGGCTAAGAGCTCCCCACATTGTAAAAGGTTGTTGAAAGCAGCAAGCAAAAAGGAAACCAGAAATATTAAAGGGATATAGCATTGAAAAATATCTGCCACTGCTTTCAGCTGTCTCCTGAACACTGTTCATTCCGAAGTCTGTCAGTCCAGGGGAATTTTGCTGAGTGTCAGAGGGAGAGGAAGTGCAAAAACCAGAACTGCCACTATCCAATGTAAGGAAAAGAGCAATGTCTACAGAAAACGACAACATGGTCTACAATACCATGAGGCTGCCTTTTTCTAAACAACTTCCTTTTTTTGCCAGTTTTTTTCCACAAGAAGTGCTTTCTCTTTCTCATCCCTTTCTTTCTATAGTTTAAAGCTTTTATCAAAACCATATCTTAAAGTTTGGGTGACCCCTGCTGCTATCTCTTTGCCTGCCTGCACAGAATCACTTTCATGTGTGAGGTCCAAGATGTCCAAAAACCTAACTTATGAATTCTTAAAGCATATCCAGACTGCCAGTCCTCAGAAATGCCTTTTTAGCCCCTAACAAGATTACTGTAAGCTTTGGTTTCTTAACACTAATGTTCAGTGGGAAAAGAAGCCACATCTGCTTCTGAGCATGCCAAGGTTTAAATCCAAGGTTTTTCAGTGACATCAGCCAGACATTTGAAGATATGGAAAATAAAAATAGAGTTGTTCTGTGGCTTAAAGATTAATGTTATAATACCTGGAAATCAACAATGAGAGTAAGCATTATTAAATTTTCACAATGTAATAGAAAGTCTCCAGATCTTTTTTCAGTAAAATACAAGAATCCTTTTCAAGAGTAAGTGCCAAACATTGATTTCCAGTATTAAAAGCAGATGACCTGTATTCATTGTACAGTTAAAACCATAAAATGTGTATTTTTTTATTCCAGTCTATTTCTACAATGCTGTTCTCAAGTAAGAACTGCACTACTGAAATAATTTGCAGCTTGCTAAGGAATAAATTACTTCTACATTTCAAAATATATATCATAAGAAAATCAAGCCAACCTAGTCAGACCCAAAATGGTACAACAAATGAATATAAATAACCTCAACACATAGATCAAGATATGGCAGACTGGCATTCTGATGTAAAAAACCCCCCAATATTAATAAGCACAAGCACATACAGAAAGAATTATTGCTGAAAATTGAACTGAAGTCTGATAAGATTAGCTGAAATATGTGAAGACAGAGGAATAGCTCTGAATTTGTTTCTCATTTTCAGCTCAATGGGCTGTATTTTACATAGGATGTTGAATAGGATACAGACTGATTTCTAAAAGTTTTTGTGAAGTTACTTATTAAAATTGAACACAACCACAGAACCTCAACATGGGAAAAGTCTGACTTTTATATGTTTTATTTTATAAAACAAATGTTATATGTCATTCTGTAGATCCAGAATGACAGCTGGATCTGCCTTAGGTGGTATATTTTAAAGAAGAATGAACTGGGAAAGTAAATCAAGAAATCAGAAATTAACCACGAGATGAATTGACTTAACCAATATGCTTATGTCACTAATTTACTTCAGACATGAACATGTAATTATTTTATTCATACATCCATTGGTTTGGAATCAGAATAAAGTCACAATTCTTAGCCTCAAATAGCATTGAAGGCTTCAGAGGTAAGGCACAAAACCATCACAAAGGTATGAACCAACAACATGCAGGAAAGGGTTGGGTTCATTTGTTTTGCCAGGATCCATTTCCACAGAGCCTGCAGGTCTAGAGGAGGATGTTGCTGTGTCTCCATGTAAGTCACGTAGGCATTCCTCACTCTCAGTAATGCAGGATCCTTATCAAGCAGTTCCCTTTCACCTGATACTGATTATTAACAGCACGGGCACTGACCCACTGCCTGCAATTAATTCCTCTGAGGGGGCAGAGAGAGGTCCAGCACAGTAATGAGTTTGTTTGAGTAATGAGTGGAAGAGAATGGAAATTAGTGGGATGGAGAGCTGTGTAAAGCTGCCTGGAGATGAAGGCTGCGCTGACCCCCTGGACTGTCTTCTAACATGCTCCTGACAAAATGGAAGTTGTTCAGGAGTATGTAACTTCATCACAAATTAGCAATGATAACTGACCTAAAATAAAAGCTGATGTAATACTGCTCTTGAATGGTTTTCAGTGATTTTGATAAACTTAGACATGAAAATTGAAAATTCTTAAGGCCTAAACAATGATAGAAAAAGGACACCCAGACATAGGAGACACGTGTGGAAGGAAATAAGGCAAAGAGGTCTGCTTCACAATTTTGAAGTGTTTATGCAAATATGCAGAAAGCAACTAGTGAAAGGCTTAACAAAGGCTGTGGTGCTAAATGCCATATGACACTGGAGGGCTGCTAGAGCAGAAACTGCCATCATCCTCCCACATTTACAACTCAATACAACCATGGCATTTGGCTGTTCAAAACCTTCCTGCTCCCAGAGAAAAAGGTTTGAGGTGCAAATTGTCACCCTGTAGCATTGAGCACTGGGATTACACCTAACTCTGTGAGCCCTGTAACATAAAACAATGAGCACTCCAAGGAATTTCAAAGCAGGGGTGATGCTGTGGCTATTTCCATTCACAATATAGAGCAAACCAACCAAAGCTGCCAAGTGGCATAGTTTTCTTGAGAAGAGGTTGCTAAGAACTGAGCATTTGATAAGGCTAAATGTGAAAGATCTAAGTCTGTTTCTCCTCATGCTGACCCCTGCAATATGTCACCAGACTGCAAAATAACAGTCTAAGCAAAACACAACTAAAACATGCCCACTGGGCAAATGGGAAGAGTTATTTCACTTGGCTGCAGTGGTGTCTAACAGACACTGCCAGTGCTCTTAGCTAGCATTATTGGAGACAAAGACAATCAGCAGTGGAGGTGCTGGCTAGAAAGGGTTACAATCTCTGCCAGAGATCTTTAGAGGGATTTTGTGAAAAATAAAGTCATCCAGTTACATTTGAAAGGAAAGGAGGAAAGCCCACTAAATTATTCTTATTTGTGGATATTCAGTTGTGCACTACATGCATGGCAGGGGGCATGGAAGGCAGCCATCCAACCAGGCAGGGGGAAGCTTTTCTTCCCGGATTCAGTGGAAGGCTCTGTGAGGAGTAACCATTATCACAGCAAGACTGGTGCTACTGTGCTTAAACCACAATTCCCATCAGTCATAAGGAGCCAAGCAGCTCATCAGAGGATGGCCCATTTTGCATCTATGTTTTACATCTTTCTATGTTCTTCTCTCTGAGCCCTTCTCTTCTCTCCTTCATCCTTCTCTTTGGCCTTTTTGCAGTGGCTTTTCTCAGGGCTTCTGAGGTATGTAAACAATGTAAGCCAGGCCCTAATGCAACACAATCAATTCTTCACTTTTACTTTCATAATTTTTAGAAAAATGGCTCTTCAAACCTCATTTGAAGGCACTGTTGTTTTCACTGCCCACACCAGCAAGTCAAAGTTTTTTATTCTTAAAACATCCTGGGTTCACACTGCCTTCCAATTTCACTGCCTGGTGCAGTTTAGTAAATTCTGCCTTGATGCCTACAAAAGGTTGTCTATGGATGACAAAAAGTGAGTGTATTAGTGTATTTAATTAAGGAAGCTCTGGATTCATAAAGGTTGCAGATAAAAATTCGGGAACTTGCTGCAGGTTCACTCTGAATTAGCAGGATGCAATGCCTGGTTGTAAGGGTGTTTTTGGATTCAGCAGCATTTCCATCCTATGCAAAGATCTTCCTCCACCTCCAATAGGCAGCAGCTTGCTCAATGAAAGCTTTATAGACCAGAGCTGTGATGAGCTGACATTACCAGGCAAATGTGGAGTGACTGTGCAGCCTGTGTCTGTTTGTGCTGTTCTGAACAGTGCCACAATTCATTGTATTTTATCTGTTCTTCATGAATGCTATTGTCCCTTTTCTCCAAAGCAATTTGAGGCAGAATAGTTCTTACTGGGTTTGACAACAACTGTGTGAACACAGAATGGTTTTCTTATGGGTCTGGAATGTACCCAGCATGAACACAGAGACCTTGCAAGGGGAATTGGAACTACAACTTCAATAACATCCTATGCCTTTTTTCTTTTTTTTTTTTTTTAAGGAAAACAGTACTCCTAGAATTATCCACTAAGTAATTCTGAATATTACCTCTTCTGCTTTCAACTGGATCAATTAACATTTTATAACTACTCATGAATTATTTACTAATTGAAAAGTCTCTCTTGAATGCTCAGCTAAATTAAACTCAAAATACTTAAAAACCAAGTAAATTTTGAATTGTTCTAGAGCCACAGAGGTATTAGCAAAGGATTATTTAGGCTTTTTTATTAACAAACAAACAAACAAACAAACAAACAAAAAACCCAAAACAAAACAAAAAAACCCTGACAAATCCAGCAAACACAGAATAACTATTTAGTTGGTGTCTTCACAAACTTTCTGGACTGAATGACCAGAACATTTTATATGTCAATATTTGTGACAATTTGGTTCACAGAGCTGATAGCATGGAAGCACAGGCTGTCTTCTGGCTTCATGCTGATGTCATAATTGTTTTGTTGTTATTCTCTCTAAAAAGTCCTTACCTTGCTAATATTTTCTCTTTTGCTTGTTTTTGCTCTAATAATTTGTCTTTTTCTTGTTCCCTAGGACATTATGACTATATTCATTACTTGAGTAATTTTAACGTTCTTAAAAGCTGCTTCTGAAACTCAATATTACTGGTGCAAGAAAGTTTTAAATATAATTTTAATAGCATAAATTGGAGACAGTAATTGAGACAATCAGAAAATACATAAGAAGCAAAAGAATAAATAGTCAATGCTTGCTGTACAACATCTATAATGGGTGTTTTATCAGGATCTGCATTTGTAATAAAAGGATGCAGTATGTGATTGAGCTGGTTTGTGGGACAGGAAAGGAACTTGATGGTGATAGAAAGCAGCTACTCTGGGGAGGCATGATAGTATCTTCACATAGAACATTTAGTACTTTACAGGGAAAAATGAAAAAGAAAAAAAGTTTGAATTCTCTTATTATCAGTCTTAGATTTCAGTCATCCTTTTGGAAGTCTTCAAATTTCAGCAAAATTCTATTAGCAGTTCCTAACGTGTCCCTTTGAAACATGTTTTTTTCTTACATTTAATAGCATGTGGTGGTCAGAGATTGTGTGCATAGTGATAGCTAATGAATAGGACATTAGACAAAACAGATCTTTGTATTATCCCCAGCTCTGCTGCTGATTTACCCTCTAAGTCAGTTTTTTTGCCTTTGAAATGCAAATAACAATTCCTATTCCATCTGAGAAAACTACCTGAAAGGAAGACATGGAAGAAAAGTCTAGCTTTTTACAGCTCAACTTCTGTCCATAATTCCTTCACTTTTTAAATCTTTTTTTCGTCCTTCTGTTAACCACACAAGGGAAAGCAAAGGCTACTTCACTGAGATTACCTCAAAGGCTGTTAAAGATTTAAAACAGCATCCAGATCTTTTCAGAACCAGAAGTCCCCAAACACTCTGGGTACACCCTTTCTCCTTCTGTGCACAATCATTTATATATAGCTAATATACCTTTTTCTCTTTAATGCAACTCTTTTTTTCCCTAGAAAGCACTTTCAGAAGTACTCATCTGTAAAAATCACTGCACTGGAAGACTCAAAAAACCATCTCTACAATTCCTGCTCACAGACTTCCCCACAAACTGGGTCCACCCACACAGTAGCTTTAGCTCCAGAAAACTTCAGTATGTAAAATCATAGTTTATAGATTTGCTGTCACATCTCAACTCCGTGTTTTGAAATAATTCTTGGTTCCCCCTTTGGCTAGTATTAACAGCATTGTGTGGATAAATTCTCTGTTGATATGTGAGACACCAGACATTAGAAATTTTCCTCCCTCTGAAAAGATTTTCTACCTACTTTTCTAAGTCAAGAAGGCTTATGTCATCATAATGTATTTGTGTGTGTCTATTAGTTGCCTTCTTATGATCTTGTTAGCGGTTTTCAAATAGCAATATAAGTCCTAAAGCTAATAACTTCCTCATGATTTACTAAAATAGGTAGCCATGTAGAGGAGAGAATATGCTCAAATTCCCCTTCCAAAGGCTGAAACTCAAGAAAACTCCTTGCCAAGCACAAAAGGATCTGCACTGACATCAGACAAGAGGAGTGTCTGATACAGTGAAACATTTAAACAGAAGCTTTCCTTTTATTAGACATCAGAGTGATGTAAGATACAAAGACAAGAAACAGGTTTCGTTTTGCAGAACAGCTTGTTTTTTAAAAAGGAAGTGAAAACCAAAATATTTTCCTTAAATGAGGTTGAAACACAGTGTGTGTCTCCCCCAAGGAACCGTGTTGTTCAATCCACCTGTACAATTCATTGATGTCAATCAGAACCTGTTGCATCATTCCAGGGAGTCAGGCTCCAGCAAGAACTCAGCTCAGCATGGAAACAAGGCAGAAATGAAGCACCACAGCTGTAGAGGGTGGAAAATTAAGAGACCACAAGGAACTGATATCAATAAAGTTCTAATACTTTACAAACATTAAAAGCAGTAGTAGGTCAACAATCATTGTAATTAAAAAGAAATATCAGAATAACAGATACCTTCAGGACTAACTTGAGCTGCCTTTGTGTTTGCAACCTTCCATCCTATATTTTCAGTGAATAACTTGTGTACATTTTCACATCCTTCAGTGACTGGGATAAGCTGCAGGTTTTCTACTGAGATAGATTCAATTTTTAAGCAATCTTCAAAAAATCTCACAAACTTTTGACAACTTCATCAGTTTTAAATGTGTCATTTTAGGGCAGCAGACAGACTGGAAATGACAATCCTACAAATGGGAGCAGCCTCAGCTCTGCTCTCTCCTTTGCAAAAACGTCAGTGCTGAATGTTTTGTCACTTTTAGCATCTCAGATGGCATTTTTTATTAACTGCCTTCTGAAATGTAACTCACCTCAAGAAAGAAAGGGTTTGGAAAAGGATACCTGTTCCTGAGAGGCCAGAAAGGGGCATGTGGAGCACCTTTGATTATCTGCATTAAAAATGAAATTAGATTAGAAGGACTAGATACAGCCATTCTTTTAATTGCTTATTGTGCAAGGATAAGTAAACCAGGAAATTACTGGAATAACGAAAACACCCGAATGTGCAGTATTCTGTAATAAAGTCTACAGTAGCAAACCTTTGGAAATCTACATTTCAAAATAAAATCATCCCTGTAACTTTCTTATTGTTTCGTTCTCATATTGATAGTGACAAGGATTCCAGTATGCCACTGGCCTTCCTGTGTCAAAGTGTTTCAATGTACAATTTTAACCTTTGTGGCCTTTTTCATCTATCTGAAAATTCATTCAAGTCCCGTTAATTTGAAGACAGGAGAATTTGTAGTTTCCTGCTGACCGTAACTTTGCCCTCAGAACACATGCCAAGGATTGGGCTGCTGCAGGCAGGAGTCACCCAGGTGTGTTTTCTCATTAGCAGGGTTCTTTTCACTCTGTGAGCTGGAAGTGATGTGGAACAGGAATGAAGGGACTGATTATTTTTCACTTATTTTAGTCTCTTATTTTCTATAGGAAGTCTGTGAACAGGAAGCTCTTCTGTAGAGTTACAAAGGCAGAATCATGGGCAGAAACGAAGGAAAGAGGAAACTGAGAGCTCCGTCCTCTTGCTTACAAGACTGAAGACATTTTCAGCAGTAATCTGAGCACTTGGCTAAGGTTCATATTTACAAAATACATTATTTAGGAATAGGCAGAAAAATTTCAAGTGCCTGTTTTGAGGCAGAAATTGCTCTTTTATAGTTCTGAAGCCGACAGTATATTCCAGTATATTTTATGCTGAAATTTCAAAAATACTTGCAACTGACTATTTTTTGTAGTTTCTGTCTGCTGAATAATTTCCTTGACTTCAAAAAGTTACTTGAGAAAGAAGAAAGCAATATGTGGTTATTCATTGGAAAGACTTTACTAGTGTTGAAAATATACTTTTATATCAAGAGGTTTTATTATTCTATTTATGGTTTAGACTGATATATAAGCAAAAATGCTGTAAAAATATCTAAATACACACTAAAAATAAAATCTTAACATTTTCTTTTCTGTGATCTTTTTTAAGAACGAACTTGACATATTTTCCTGTAAGTTAGTGACACAGGAAAAATACATCTTATAAGAATGTTGATCTTTGTAGATGGATTAAGGTAACCCAAAAAATTCCAGTAAATCTAAGGTTTTAAAAGAAATCTCTGAGTCAAATCACAACCTAAAGTTCCATCAGCAATTGTGTGAGTGCACTATCCATCAAAACCACTCTAGGTGTTTGGGAGATGCTGATATTGTCAAACAGGGCTGACAGCAAACTCTGAGTTGTGTGGAGGTGACCTTTGGTGTGCACTGGGGAAAATCCTGCCCCCACACACAGGAGTGCGCACAGGGCAGGGTATGGGGTGAAGGGAACAGCTCAACACGAGCTGGAAATTCAAGCACACAAACTCTGCTGCTGCTGCTGCTGCTGCTAACACATCCTGGAAGAGATGTGCCTCGAACCAAGGGAGCTGGGAGCAGCTTGTCAGGTGTGATGACAGGAGAATAACTCTGTAGAGTAGGAAAAAGAGAGACAAGACCTACGTTAGAAAAAGGTGCTTCACTATCTGGAAGTATTACAGCCAAAGGACAGAAAAGACAGATTTATTCATCATGCTTCAAGAAGGGTGTTAGTTATCCAGACCCCAGGATTGTCTGTAGGGAAGCTGGATCCTGTTTATATGCAGAAAATTCTGTTTTAACACAAATGATGTTCTGGAATGTGGCCCCATTTTCCCTTCCTCTCCACAGATGATAACAAAAATGAGAATGACAGAAATATGAGAAAGGTTTGCGTGCAAAGAAGCTTGAGCTGATCTAATGAAAACCTCACAAGACTGACATAAACAATAAATCTGTTAGAACAGCACAAGCAGTAGAACACACAGTTCAACAATTACACTAAACTATGAGGATTCTTTGAGCATTGAATGAAAAAGAACACTTGGACTGACTTTTGTTAATGGAATAGAATATGGGAAAGGGAAATATTTTGATGACTAGAAAAAGAGGAGGCTTGTAGCACCTATAAGAGAAGGAGCTCTTAATTGCATCTAGGTACCAGCTGAATCTAAGTCTCTAAAGCATCACTGGAAACATGCCTGACAGGCAGTGAAATATGGCAGTGATGCATTTATCCACATAGCTGTCTTCACTGGAACCTTCACCACAGCACTGTCACAGCAGGACAGAAAATGATGCATTATTTTATTGCCAAACCTCAACAAGGAGTAACTTTAATACTTGTGAAAAAGACTTGATTTTTGTCATCTTTTCTCCTGTCACTTGTACAGTCTTTTCTGCTTGATTTTGCTATTTATTTATAACCCCGAAAACAGTTCCAAATCTCCACCGCTTTTTACTGTTCGGGCCAAGTTTCTTCAAACTGTCTTTTCAACAGGAGGAGTCCAAGGTTTAACAGGCTTTTCATGATCCTTGCTTTGCTCAGTGACTCCAGGAGGGTACTGAAGGCAGACAGGGAAAGTGTGAAAAATGTAAAATATGGAATTGCTGCACATTTTGTCTTTAGCTGAAAAGCAGAAAGAGCTGTGTGTGAGAGATCCCTTGAGAGTTTGCATGTTTGAGTCTTTTTCTTTTTTAAATTATTCTCATTCACCATCCATGTTTTTGTGTGGACTATGCTGCACTCAGTGTCAATAAGCTTATTACCTTTGCTTTAGCACTGTAAAATAATAGTATACTCTAGAAAATGCAGGAAGAAAATACTTTCATAAGAGGTTCTATCTCTTACCTAAAAAAGATCTTGTTAGATGTTTATTGATTCTTGCTTCAGCTTTATGCTCACTAATCTGTCCTGCTGACTTTTATTGAAAACATCTTATGTCCCTTTTCCATATCTCTGTCCCATTATATTAGAATAAGTGTGTCCATCATGAATATTTGCAAATGGTTTATGTGCTTATACCTGGAGACAGTCTAGGATGTTGCTCACACACATAATTTGAAAGCAATTCACAAGTGGTGATAATACCATAAACAGAGTTATATATTTCAGTGGGAATGCAGGTGAGCAAAGAGATGTATATTTACATATCAGAGATGAAATCAAGAAGTTTGACATCATCTCATGTCAAAGAAAAATAAAAAAAGCTACCAAAGCTGCTCTACTACTCGGAGGGGAAGGGGATGAGGTTCTCCTGCTGCCTCTCAATGCTCAGCATCCTGTAAATTTATAGAAGAGTACTTGTTTTCTCAGGAAGAGTATGGTAAATCCCTTCTCCATAAAAATATATTTAGAAGATTCATAAATAATTGACAAATTTTACCCTGTCTCAATAATAATTCTTCATTGCTCATTCCTTTACACAAAAAATGACCACAAATAAACAAATAGAAGAGTGATATGAATTTCAAGTGAATGGCAAGTTCTCTGTTGTCAGACTTTCTAGGAAATATCACACTTCTCTTACACATCAAGATATAAAATTGCTGCTATTAGCACAAATACTAATATATCTGAAACAATTCACTATCTCTATTAAAAGAGACTAATAATCTGGCTTATATTGATGCTATTATGCTGCTGCTTCAAAGCAAACCCAGACTTTGCTAACTCCTAACTGATAGTGCACTGACTGGATTGGTCAAGTGGTTATAAACTTACAAGGTTCACATTTACACTTTGGACCTTCAGAGGTTCACAAGCTACAGTCTGAAAATCATTGGACCTTAATGATATTTTCCCTCACAAAACTGTTCTAAACTGTGCATGACTTCTCCAGTTGGGTTGTGCTGAAGATAAAAGGTTCACTGGAGTCAGGATTAAATAGCTCTCAACTTTAGGAGAAACCATAAACTTATTAGCTTTTCCTACAACACTGGGGATAGGTTAATGCATAAACCCACACACCATATGGCTCCATGTGCCAGTTGCCCAGGATTAAATGCTATTTTCATAACTGTCTTGGCCAGCTGGTAATGTTGTTTCCTGGGAAGTAATCTCTGAACAGATACAGGTATGCTTGCGAGGGAACACTGCCAAAACATTTGCTATTCCCATTTTTCAAATAGTCTTTTTTCCCAAGTACATTATCTTTCATTAGCAAAATCATCCCCTTTGCACTCACATGGTCAATGCATCTGTCTCGTTCTATTTCTGCCTCATTGAGAAAAATCCCCACATTTTGGTGCCTTGCCAAGTAAAGAAAAAAGAAAAAGGAAAAAATAGGGGAAAATACTAACAAAACCAAGAAAATTAACCCCGGCTGACATTAAATGTACAAGTATATTTACTTTTATAAGAATACACTGTGTTCTCTGATGTAGGGTGGGAGGTTTGAAATGGAAAGAATGGCTTTTTCTCAAAGTGAACATTATTTGTGCAATTTTTAGAGTTTTTATAAGGATTAAGGGTACACAAAGCAGATACAACATGGGGGTGTAATCAGCTGCAATATTGAATCTCACAAAGTGTAGGCTTTTATTTACACTGAATTTCACTGTACAAGGGATCCTCCTGCAGACCATATTCAATATGTGCAAACATCCACCAGCACTGAGGCTTCAGATCATGACAGTAAAGCACAACTGAACCCAGATCCTGCCTCTTACAGATTTCCTAAATACTCTGAGAAAAATAAATTAGCCACTCGGTTGAAAACACAGTGATATCTCCTTTTTCACAGACTGAGATTGGAATCTCTTCAATAGCAGAATCTTCTTGCAAATTCACATTTGTATAATGTTTAATGTAGTGCCTGCCTTGACTCAGGCAAACCCTCTGCAGTGTAGTGTACGTATTGCTTGGAAATTATTATCATGGAACCACAAATGGGAACATCAGGAAAAGGTATTGGTTGTTGTCATGTCTTCTCTAAGCCATTTGGATGTGTTTAGCTTATGCCAAGCTAAATACATAAAAGCACTTTACAAAATCCACATGATGGTGCTTGAAGGGGCTCACTGGCAATTAACTTAGAGCTGCACTTGTTTGTCATGGAGTCCAAAGCATTAGCTCCAGATCTGCAAACCTGATTGAAGGACATTATGGGGTCACATTTTAATGACTCAGTCTAATTTTCAGGGAGAAAAAATTCCCTTCTACATATTTTCCAGAGCTGCAGTATTTGAGCTCATGTGTCCTTTACCTTCACGTGTTTGTGTAAGAGCTTTGTGCATTGAGCTGTTATTTCAGGTGATTACAACACACACTTGGCAGGAGGTAATCAGTGCCTACCAGTTTACAATTCAGCAAAATCAGAGATTACATTTGCTATTACCAAAAGAATTTTTATCCTAAAGGTGACAGCTACCCCTGGTAGGTAACAACTGCCCTCTCTTTTCAGATATGGGTGGCTGAAGTTTATCCAGCAAGGGCCAGAAGACATGCTCAGCGCAGGTGCCCTAAAAAAAATACAGTTTTACCCATCTTAACTCATTCTAAATAAAGAGTTTGAGGAGGGACCTTTTCACTTTCCAAGTTCTTGAAAGCAAAACTAAGTCACAAGCTTTTAAATCTATTTGACCTTTTTTTTTTAATTATTTCTGTAACTGATTTGTTAGGTTTTCCCTTATTCTTCGCATGAGGAAAACCTACCAATCTCCCTACTGCCTCTTATCCTCAAGGAAAAGTCTCCATTTACTCATTAATTTACTAAAGAAATTAATTTCTTGGGCCAAGAAATTAGTCTTGCAAACATACTGTGGATATTTCTGTACAATCACAAGGCTGCAAAACCAACCAACTAGAGGAAAATCATTTTGCATCATCAAATATTGATTAAGCTAATGAAAACGTTGACAAACAGCCATATGATGGCATGAGATTAACTGCCTTGTGTGCTTTTACTAGATATTTTTCCTTTGTAATTAAGAGCAAGTTTATATGTCACAAAAAATTATATGAAGAAATGGAGTGGAATTAAATTAATTTTATATTACAGTTGAAAATGCAAATGATACTCTGTTGATATAAATTATAGTCTTTTTTCAGGACCACCCTTGGTACTTCAGAAGTAAAATTTAATTAGAATTTTACAGGGGATTCTAATAGACCAATTATTGGTATTATTTATGAAGACAGTAGCTGTAGTGCTAGACAAAATTTGAGTCTCTTATTGTTCTTCAGAATATCTCTCTTATATTTTATATCCATGCCCAGATCAAGAGGATTTTAGAACCATCAAAACAAATTGACACAAAACTTCACCAACAGTGTTAATAAGAATATAGTGACAATGAGAACTGTTCTTACAATAAATTTCTTTTCCCCTTTTTCTCAAAAGTTACCACTCTTTCATGAAACTATAAGGATTTATACTGATCAAAAAGATGAATTCACAGTGTGAAATTCCAGCAATGAAGAAGATCTACCTGTTAGTAGGCAATTAACTGCCAAGTATGTTTGCAAATCGAGGGACTTGGCACTAAGGGAACCTGGAGAAATACACTTTTGTGTGATCTAGTTTCAGACATATTCCCATGGGAAGTCCTGGCCTCCTAAAACATTTCCTCATATTCATTTTACAACATATGGCTTGTGAGCATTCAGAGGAAAGCAGTATGACCTGTAAATAAATGCCATTTTTAAGAAGGACCATGTGTGCAATTAGGAGATTCCCCAAAGAGCCAAGTGGGGTTTAAAAGCTACTCCAGTGCCTTTGGGCTGCAAAGCTTGGCACAAATTGAAGCAGAAGATTATTTTGATTACCAGTGCCTCGGAGGCAGAAAGACAGAGAGGGAGGGAGGGCACTGGTGATGCTCAGCAGCACTGCTGCAGGGTGTCTTGGCCACAGCCCCATGGGGGTCCCAGCCACACTCTGCTTTGAGCTGTGACAAGTGTTTCTGCCTGTAACACCCAGATCATGTACAAGGTCTTCAGTTCTTGCTGCTGACAGAGCTGTTGGCAGAATATTCTGGGGACTGCCTGGTCATAATAGGCTCTGCCACAATTACTGGAGTTTAGAAAACTTCTGGAACCTGTGCAGCACCTTTCATCATTCCCTTCTTCAGTCCTCAGTATCATTACTTGGACTATAGGAAGACTAAAGAGATGGCAGGAGAAAGAATATGTACAGTCATTCTCGATAGAAATACAATGATACCATCTAGAGAATAACAAATCACTTTATAACATTCTAATTCAATATAAAACTGATTTTATTCTTTAATTTAGTCTCTTTTTTTTTATTGTAAGTTAGAAAATAGTGTAAATACTGTACTAGTTTCTATTCCATGCAGGCTTTTACTTCTTTGCCTAAGATTCAAATACCCACAGCAGACCTTACCCAACTATGACTTCTTTTCTACCTTATTCCTAAAGGAATCTGAATTCAGTCCAGAGCTGAGTTTCCCTTTTTCTATCTCTCCCTCCTTCCATAGACAGTTTCTCAAGAGAAGGATGAACCTCAGCTCCCATCAGCCTGGACTGTACGTGGTGCTGTTTGTGTGCACTGTCCCAGCTCCTCTCATGTAACTCACACCACACAGTGAATTCACAGTCTCTGTGAAAAACTCTGCAAAGTATTTATCCTGGGACTGGTTTCACCATACCTGAATGATGACCTGTACTTGACCTCTTCCCAGCTGGAAGAATACTTCAGTCTCTATTTCTGATCATTTGGGTTTTTT
>VXBB01014296.1:176116-257140 GCA_013399915.1 Illadopsis cleaveri | reverse complement strand
AGAATTGGCTTTTCCCGCGTGAAAATAGTGGAGTCTCAGTTAACTTATTACAATACTAAGAAACTACTTTGTGTTCTTTTTTTAGAACCAGTGCCTTATTAAACCTGTAAACACTGTAATTAGAAAACCTGGGGAACAAACTGTGTTATGTTGTATTTGTTCAAATTGTATATTGTTACTTTAACATCCACACCCAGCCCCCAATAAAATTGTTTCCATCTCCCCATGACCGAGCCTGCTATTTCCTTTTCTTGTGCTTGAAAAGCACCATCTTTTTGTTTAATTTCCCTGGCTAGATTATTTTGACTGTGCCTCATTTTATTTATTTTATTTTTATAAGATTTTTTCTCTGAGCAAACAAGTAAACAGCAATATGTTGCATATGTTTCCACTGGCATAAAAAGGCATCACTCCTTTCACAAGTCAGTGAAGAGAAAAATAGTAATTAAAATAGTGTTATCACTAATAGAGCAGTTGCTCATGTTTTGTGGCTGATTATGTAAATCTGCAGGAACTCGGCATTAGCATAATATTTTTTAGACCCCCCCCTTCATGCTGCCACATCTTTATGAATATTTTTGACGACTATTTTTAATAGCACAGGAGGAACAGGAGGCATCTCTGCACAGACTGAAGCTAGAATTCCCAGCCCCATGCATCAGGTGAAAAAGTTTCAGCCTAAATACCCAGCATCAGCTGAAAATGGCATTGCTTAATGCTAAGACATGGGGGATGTACCTCTATATTTAGTGAGGTATTTCTGTGAGTTTGTACTTAAAGCTGGAGCACCATTCTCATTCTGCAGTGCCGTGTTGCAGATCGGTGTTTCCTAATGTTTAACTGCCTTGATGGTTATTTTCAGAGAAGTGTGTAAATAATAGTGAATTCCCCTGAGCTGCACAACCCCTGCAGCCCTCCTGCTTTGCCCCAGCCTGTCTGTGCTCAGTGGCATTGCAGTTATTCTCCAGCAGCATTTCTATAGCCCCCTCCACCTGGCCACATCGAGATGACAAGGCCCTGTGCTTGCTGCACATTAGCCCTGGCATGCCACTGAATCCCACAGTTCTTATGTGCAGAAACATTTCTTTTGAGGAGATTTTTTTCTTTTTTTAAAAAATAAACTAAATAAAAGACTCCCCTTTCTGAGCTTCCAGGAACTAAACAATTGAACACAAGGTAGTGGAGTAATTTTTTTCCAGTTGCTTATAAATATAATTTATTACCTGTTTAAAAATTCTTTCTTACACTTTGTACATGTCAGGCTGACAGAATAAATGCAGGCATTTACAAACAGAGGGAAGGAGAAAAAGGGAGGGGGGTAAGAGGCACACTCAGAACTAGTAAACCACACCTCCACTGTACAGCAATACAAATAATGCAATGGCTAGCACTTCTCCTGTAGTAAGTCAGTCTTTAGAAAAGGAATTGCATAGAAGATACAACAATAGGGAAATCAAAACCAAAAGAGTTCTCCAGATCTGAATAGCAAAGAAAACAAATCCCACAAACCCCGGCAGAGCTGTGACATGGGAAGAGAAGGAGAAACGTGATACACCTGGGTCACACGGATATTTCTTTTCCTACAGGCCCTCCTTTGCTTTGGAAAAGTACTGAAGATATCCTCTTTTTTTTTTTTTTCCTTCAACAATAATAGAACACGTTAGCAAAAAGAGTCTACCACGCAGATGTGTGAAAACAGTAATGCCACAACTTCTGTCTCAGCTGTGTCACACACCCTGGGTTATTGGCTCTCGGCTCGGGTGTTTTTGCAAGGTACCTTGAAAAATCTGCAGAGAGAAGAGTGTTTTGCTGCTCCTTCCTAATTTTGTTTACTTTCCAGACCGATTTTGCTTTTTATTTGTATTGTGCTAGCTCCCAGATTTACTGGCAAGCACTAGCCAGAGCCAGCTGGCAGCAGCCAAAGAAGCTCTGGGGCCCGTGCATGCTTTTCTCATCTCAAGGCTCTTGTCCCATCACTGCTGTGGGAGGACTCTCCTGATTTTCATCCCACTTCCTCACAGGCATCCTGAAGCCATGACATGGAATGCTTTGGGAGCAGAGGGCAGGCCTAGGGTGCAGCACACATAGCAATTAGTCTTTTTGTGAGCAATTGAGGAGACTGAACCACTAATAAATACATTTAACCAGCACCACAGAAAACATGAAATACCTATTTGGGATAGAGGTTTGTGGGAACCCTGGATTATCGTTTCTCTCTTTTGTACAGACAGTTTATCAAAGGACTTTCAGATATGGGATTTTCAGATTTCAGGGAGCAGGAGTCAAGTTTAAAGGACAAATAAGTAAATAAACTAAATGCTCCTATTCAAGCAAAGAGGCTGACCTACCAAACTTGAGGCTTCATTTCTGTGGCTTTAGTTTAAGTCCAATTCCAGTTACTTGCCAGTTTTTTACTCTGTTGGCTTTTGACATACTGCCTATTTGACCTTGCAGTGATGATACAGCACTGAATTTTTACATTTACCTTCCCATGCAAAAGTTGGTACAGTAAGAGGATGCCCATACCTAACATGAGCTAAAAGCCTCCAGCAGGTAGTACCCTTTGTTTTCTCCTCTTTATCTGTATGTACACACACACACACTTTGCCTTTCTGTCCCACTTCAAAGGATGTCTGAAATATGGACTTCAGCATTTAAAAGTCTGCAGTGCAGCTCATTTTATGGACTCAAGGTTTCACACACAAGCTAGGAATGGATTGCAGTGGTGACTCCAAAGCCAGCAACTCATTAAAGTCCTTGTGGGAGAAGGGCCAAAGGTTTGGTTTCCATTCACAAACCACTTGTGTTTTTGCACCACCTGATACTGACCAAGCCAGCCTGCAAACACTGAGTTACTTCATGGCCAGGTGAAAGTCAGAGAATATCTGAAAAGACTTCTGAACACTCATAAGGATTATTTACAAAGTACCCTGGAAACAAGATTTAAAAAAAATAACCCAAGCCAATCTCAACAAAATTATTGTGTTTAAAATTAACCTCAGAGCTGTGATAACTACTTAGTAGAGCATACAAGGGTCTAAGAGCCCCCCCCCCCCTCCCTTGCCCACGCCCCCTGCCCCCAAAAGAAGAAGAAAAGGAGAATTGAAAAGAAACTATTGTAGGTAGCAATACAAGACATTAGGACACTGTCCACAGTGACAGGCTTACAGCATGTAAATACATTTATTCTATATGTAAGCAACCGAAATAGCAGGAAACTCAAGGGACCAATATGTTTTGCTCTGTGGGTGTTGCAGACTCCAACATATCTCATGAGTGTCTGCATTTCTGCCAGCGAGACAGAAAAAAATCTTGGTCTCCCAATAAAGCAAATCTTGACTGGAGACACCTTCACTGCTGCAAAATTTTCAAATTTTCATCCACTGAAACAGCACTTACATTTTGCAGTGTTCAGCGAGACACAGTGGATCAGTTGTGATCATAAATTTTGAAAAAAACCCCAAAAAAACAAAACCCCAACCGAACCCCAAACTTACCCTATACACTGACAGTCACCTTTACAAGAACACAACACAAGAAGAACTGAAGAAAAAAAAATAAGCTGAAAAGGACTGCCTCTGATAAATGTTTCTAACTCAGAAATTAAAGGTTTTCCTTGAAGTCAGTAGATATTTTATATATATTTATATAATATATATACTATTTATAGCGCTAGCAATCAACATGTAATGAAGACACGGTGTGAAGAGCAGAAAAACTGCTCCAGTACAGAGCCAAAAGTGAACAACTAAAAGGAAAAGTGTTTTAAAAAATAGTAATAACTGGAGGATAAGAAGCCTGCAGCCTTTTTGTTTGTTTTCTCTTAAAGCAGATGTGCTTACCTGACATAAAATCTTACAACAACTTCTAAGAGTTAGCTCTGCCTGCCAGACGTTGTCAGAGCCACCCCACAGGAAGCCTTTTCCCCGTTCCACGTTGTTGTGGTGGCAGCGACATGGTGAGCCTGGGCTCAGCCCCACGAGATGGCACTGTGTCCATGCAATCCAGGCAGAGCCACTGCTGCTGGGTTTTCTCCCACCAAAAATAATATCCTGAGCCGATCTGGCTGTCCTTGCTTCCTGCCCGCTCTCCTTGGGGCAGCAGGATGGGGATGCTGCTGTGAATACCACCAGCCAGAGCCCTCTCCCACAGTGCAGGCCCTGCCACTGCCACTCCCCCCAGAAAAAAAAAGAAAAAACTGAGCAAAATTAATCCAGGGAAATGTGAGGGGAGGTGAGGTGAGGTGGGAGCTGCTGTTAGCAGCAGTGGCAAAGAATGGGTGCAGAGCTGCTGGGATGAGCTGTGGCTCTGTGGAGGAACCTTCCCCTGCTTCTCCCTGCCCTGTCAGGGCTGAGGCAGCCCAAGGGGCTGTGCTGGGAGCCTGCAGAGGCCTATGGAGCCAGTGCTGGAGAAACCGTCTAGCCTGTGATTGGGATTGTTTCTGCACAGTTGGGGTGGAAGAACAGCAGCTTCACCACCCAGTGACAGTCATGCTGCTGCCCAAGTCATGTTCAGTGATGAAGGGTTACATTCTTGACCTGCAGCCACCTCTGTGGATGCTCCTCTTAATCAGAGTGTGCATTTTTCCTTGCAATAAATCCTCTTTACTGTGATGCTGTGAAATGAAAATGCCCCAGAACACAGTGGGAAAGTTGCTCAACTGCAAGATGTTTCTCTTGCAGAAGGCATCACAACACAGGTCAGAGGGCTGGCCAAAGGATCATCAAATCACAGCAGTACAGATAAATATGAGAGACTTTGTGGCCCTGACCCTGGTGAGAAGGGTGCACCTGCTGCCCACCTAGAAAAAGCTGAGAGCTGAGGAGCACCAGCAAGCCTGGGGATCAACCAACACAGACTGAACTGAAAAGGCCAAAGGGTCAAAGGACAGTTCAATTCCTGCACCTGCCTTGGAAGAGGAGTCAAGGAAGGACACATGGGAAAGGTGAAGAAGCACAAATTAAACACAGCTGGTTACACCTGAAGATGGCATGGGAGGGAGAAAAGCTGAGACCTACCTTTAAGAGCCATTCTAGCCCTCTAAGGTAAGTAAAAGGTGTGGAGAAAGGGCAGAGCTGGAAGCCCCAGACTAACCCTCCAGAAGTTGAAAGCAAAATTCCCAAAAGTGGGCTGCACCAGATGCCCAAGGTGAAAAAGAAGATGATTGTTCATTGAGAGGATGCCCATGGCATCTCCACATTAAGAGAAGATGGGGCTTACACAAACAAAATGCACACAGATGTTGAAAGTTACAATGCATGTCCTCTGGTCTCTGGTTTTGACTTAAATGCTAGTTTGCAAACTGCCTGGTTACCTCTTACAAGGAAGGGAACTTTTTGTGCTCCCTGCCTGATGGTCAATCAAAACCTAACTCACTGGTCAGGGAGCTGAGAAATTATAAGCAAAAAGTGACAAGGCTATGGAAATGTCAAATGGAAAAAGAGGTCAGATGAAATTTTCATTTTAACCAATGACATTTTCAGTTACCTTCAAAGGTGCAATCTGGGAAGCCTTGGGGAAAGCAAAACCAAAACCACAAAAGAGAACAAGCTAACTCCAGTCTTGGGAAGCATATGGAACGGTAATGCATATGTGGGCAGGAACATGCATGTGTGCACAACAGCAATAACCAGGGCCTGGCCGGAAACCTGGAGTGGATGGGTTAGGACAGAAAGCCTTTCTGTGTCAGACATAAATGACAGCCCAGCTAGGCAGTAAAACTACTGCAATCCTGTGTGCTGTCATGTACCAAAGTCAGAATTTTCACTGAACAGAACAAAATACATTTGCAGTGACAACCATTTTTGGTTTGCTCCTTTTGCAAAGTTCCCACCTCACCTGTTCTGTGAGGGCTGTAGAGGGACAAGTGTCCCCTGGCCAGCCATTGAGGACTGCACTGCCCTGCCCAGGCAGGGGTGGTGGCAGGAGCAGCAAAGGCAGCAAACTGCAGCACACATGATTTCAACTTCACCAGTCCACTGCCCTGCTCTGGCCCACAGAACACAGGCTTCCCTGGCTGCAGCAATGCTTGGGAATATCCGTGGAGATCCACCAAGTGCATCTCACACAGAAGTGACCCAACAGAGGGCTGGGCTGTCAGCAGGCCTGGTGCAGTAAGCATTACTGGAGGTGGCGGGTTTCAGGGAGACCTGCAGCTCTGCAGAGAGCTAACAGGAGCTGCTGGCTCTCAGAATGCCACAAAACAAAGCAAAACCATGGCGGTCCACTTTGGATGCATGAATCAGGTGGTGGATGTCAGTGCCTTCACATGCTTGCACTTGTGGTCAGGAACCAGTGGTCTGTGTGGACTGGGAGGCCACCTCTGGTTCACAGCCACCTCAGGAGAGGACTGTTTTCTGAAGCAACCTAGAGGCACCAGGGTGGTGCAAAACATGCCAGGGTCAGACACTTGGTGGGTGAAGATCAGCAGAGTGTCACCAGTTCATGCTGCCTTGGAACCTGGCATGGAGCACAGCAATGCTAACATGAGGTGTGCAGCCTCTGTGGGCTGGCAGAGGACTTCGGAGGAGGAGTATGATGGCAAAGGGAAGGACAGACAGCATAGAGAGGGACACGTCTTAAAAGACCTTCAGGGAGGGGACAACAGGTTCCATAAAACCAGAAATTATTCATTCTGCTGCTGACAATATTACAAATAAAGTAATAATGGTAATAATAATAGTCATTATAATCCTTGCACTAGATACTAATCAGTAAATAACTATCATAGCAATGTCACTTTTTAATTTTTTTCTGGGTTTTCTCTCCCTCCCCTCCAACCACTTCGAATTGCGTATCTGGCCCCTCATATAGTAAAGGGGTGGAAAGGGTGTGAATTGAAAATTAACTCAGATCCTTCATTCCCCACTGTCTTAAGAGCTATTCTCCACACAGGCTTAGTGGGACTGTCTTGGGGAAGAAAGGGAACTTTTTGTGTGTTCCTGTTTATCAGCCAGAGTACCTGCTTTCCAGATGCACATCCTGATNCCCCAAAAAAACAAAACCCCAACCGAACCCCAAACTTACCCTATACACTGACAGTCACCTTTACAAGAACACAACACAAGAAGAACTGAAGAAAAAAAAATAAGCTGAAAAGGACTGCCTCTGATAAATGTTTCTAACTCAGAAATTAAAGGTTTTCCTTGAAGTCAGTAGATATTTTATATATATTTATATAATATATATACTATTTATAGCGCTANTTTTTTTTTTTACAAGTAGGTCTAGGAAACAGAACAATGACAGGAGGATCATTGTGAGACAACCAGTGTGCAGAATTGTAGCCAAAATCTGAATTCACCAGAAACCAATAAGCTGAAATTGCCACAACCAACTGTCCATAGCCTTGTCTACAATGGCTTTAAACAAAAATATAAAGAGCCATGGACAGTTTCTTTACCCCTGTCCAGAATTTGATGTAAACAACATCCATAGAAACTGGGATTGTTAAGAAAGTTTATCCATATATCTGGATAGCAATAAAAAGCGTTTCCTAGGAAACTGTAAAAACCTGTACCAAGCAGTGTACAGCCAAGCCGAGAGGAACATTATGTTGATTTATATTTTCAAGGTACAACTTTGCACGATCACTTTCTGATCCTGTGATAATGTACAAGGAGAGCACGTGTGAAGGTCAGGGCTGTTTTTTTTTGTTTGTTTGTTTGCTTGCTTTCTTCTCTGCAACGTCTCTTGTGTAACTCATTGGTCTGGGTTTTCATTTCAATTCTTGTTTGCAATAACAGGGTATTACCGCTCCCTGCGTCTGTCCTTCCTGGTCATGCCAAGGCTGCATTAGTAATTTCCTTCTGCTGCCAAAGAAACAACTGTTTCGTGTCTTCCCATTTCTTCAAGAACTGCTGCCAGCATGCTCAGGTTGCCATCAGGGAAATTCTGGGCTTCCCAGAGATCCAGGATCACCCCAGTGGGACTTGATTTTGTAGCAAAATAATTTAAGTACCTGCAATGAGCCAAAAGGAAACTAGTTTTTTCTTTTGAGCTGCATGGAAACTACCTGAATTCATACAATTTCAACCCACTGCTGTTGTTGGTGCTGTCAAGGTGCTCATCCCCTGTGCAGTCATCCTGGCTAGTCTGTACATGTGCTTTCAGTGGGACTTTCACCAGGATGTTTTTGCACATACCCCCCTCCCTAGGAGCTCCCCTGCCTGACCACGTATGGGCAGCCCTGCTCACCTGTCCAGTTTCAGCTTGTGGGCCAGCATGCGCCAGTCGTGGCCTCTGGTCTGGGGAGCGTCCAGGCTGCTGCACAGCTTCTGCCTTATTGCAGGGGGGATGCTGAAAGCACTGGGCCCCACAATGGTGGTGACGGTGCCCGCTGAGTCCATGGGAGGATAATCAATGCCAGTAGGTTCCTGAGATTGGAAAGACAGAAAAAAAAGCCTGAATAACCCACCAGTTTTGTTACTGAGTGAAGAGACAGTTGTAGAACTATATCCTCCGAGACTCAGGGCTTTTACTTGCAGCCCTCTGCTAATCTAGTAAACACTAACATAAACATGCTAGTCCACTGGAAAACAGAAATATTTATAATCAGCTTTGGGTAGACAAAAGGGGCTTTTTCATTCTCTTTTTTTGAGGGTGAATATTACTCTAGCAGAACAAAATGGCCAGCTTAATTAATCACTTACTGGGAATAATGAAAGATCAGTCACTTAGGAACATTTCAGAGCAAGTTGCTACTACTAAAGCAGAACTGGTATTTCCTGGCATGGCTGACAAAACCCCCTTCCCAGTATCTTCCCAAGCCCCCAGTGTCCCATTGAGCCAGCACCAGGCCCACACTACCGACATCCCTCTGGCAGTACCCAAGCTGTCTGAAGCCTCTGATGCTGTGCAGACCACAGACAGACAGTCAATACCACCCCAGGCACAAGCTGAGCCTCCATCTTTATGCGGCTTTGACTCTGGAAATGGATGCAGAGCATGTGCTCAGGGAAGGGGGTGGTGTAGGTGGGTGGCAGGCATTCCCCCCTCTCCCCAGGACACGTGCTGTGCTCCAAGGCAGTGTGGCAGCAAGTGTTTCAAGGGAAAAGTCATCTCCAAAGCCAGCTTGTCCCCTCCAGGTGTGGTGTTGATGCTCTGTGATGTCCTCCCAGCTGGAGCGTTCCCCATGACACCACTGCTAGTATCACTGGGAATAACAGCAGTTGGCTCTTCTGGGCAAGGATTTTTCCTTCTCCTTGGCCTGGATGGATTTAGTGTCCACAGGCTTGGTAGCTGGTGGGACAATGATAGCTGGTCAATTTGGATGGTTGGCTTTGTTTAGGAGCAGCGAGATCCTGCAGGGACCACTATGGAAAAAGCAGCAAACGTGGCTGGTTCTGCCCTAATGGTGCTCAGTCTATTTCACAATCTGGTATTCTTTTCTAGTAGATATGAGGGAGCTGCTTCTCCTCCCCCTCTGCCAGATCACAACCTCAGGCAGCCAGAAACACTTGTGCTAAAGACTTGTCGTTAAATGTCAATTTGTTTTCTCCTCTGTGAGCTGTCTTGTTCCTTTGTGTCAACCTGGCTGTTGGGAAGGAGCTGTAATACCTGAAACAGTCTTAAAGCCAGGTAGCTCCTGGCTGCAGCTGAAGCTGCAATCACAACCCCCCGAAGGATTTTGCTGGAGATGCTCACAGTCCTTTGCAATCTCTGGTTTACCCCCCAATAATGTATACAGAGATGGAAAGGGGAGAGCCAGTGTCCATGAGCAATGCACAGAATTGTGGCTCCACTCCTTTATCTACACCAATTAATTCTCTTCCACTGTATAAATACGTTTGGGGTTTTTTTTAAAGACATGGCATTTTAGGCAATCAGTGAAATTTCTAATCAGGGAAGGTTTACACTACCCTGTAATGTCCTCAATTAACATGTTGAATGTGGCATCTGTACTTGGGTGCCAAGGCCCTGGTTCACAGACTGCCTCTCCCAACCCCGATGCCCAACAACCTGGCAGCAGGCACTGCCCAGGAGCCAGGAAAATTATGTGCCTGACGCTGGTGCTGCCAGCAGGCTCACCCACACTGGGAGGTTGGAAGTGGCAGTAGGGTGGTGGCAGTGGCATTGCAGACAGATAACCTTTTCTTTATATTCTGGGCCAAAGAACACAAGTGCTGCCCTGGCTGTCAAGGTGGCTTGCAGGCCCACGGGTTTCAGCATTGCTGCAGAAGGGGTCCAGGTATCTGTAGCTTTGCCCTGTGGCTCTTTTGTATGAGTATCAACAGCACAAGATAAAAACAGGGCATCAAAAGTGATTCATGGGAGACCTTTATCATAGTTTTCCTCCTGCTTTGCAAATGTGCGTGTTTTGGCACTCACTGCATTTGTATTTTTCAAGTCCCAGTGGTAGACACTGTATAAAGCCAGTATAAGACAGTTTAATCTGCAGAAGTTTTACATCCTTTGCAGGGGACTAAAAAGAAAGCCCATCAAGGGAGGATGCAGGAAACTATGTTACTAAATTTTTATTGCAATGTGACAGTTGGCAGAGAGACAGATTCAGCAATAAAGAAAGATGCCAGCACAGTCCTGCAATGCCTAACCACCAGCTGGATACCACTAGCCTAACCTCAGAAGAAAATGTGAGGGACCAGAGCTATGGTTTCCTGATGCCTGGTCTGATGCCTTTATCACACTTCTAGAGGCATACATTGGTTTCTAAGTTGCAGTTATTACCCTTTCAGGTGATTACCCTTTCATCAAATCTCTGAGTTATAGGATTTTTTTTTTCCTAGTTGACCCTATATTCCAGCTCTTAGCAGCCCAGGGTCCTCCTGTTCCTTGCTGGAGTTTGGGAATATCACAAGGTGTCAACACAAAGGGGCAATTTTGCAGCAGGCAGCCTTGATCACAGTGGTATTATTCACTCCCTCTATTCATCCTTGATGGATAGGATCACAGCACAAGACAAGAATATTATCCTGTTCCCTCTGAATCTATTACCAGGCCCTATTACACACAACCAGCTGAAGATGATTATAGTGTATACTTGCATTTCATTAAAGTTACTTTCAGTTCTTTCTCTTCTCTGTGAGGTTAAATTAGTGATTACCTCAATGCAGCACTTATTACAATAATTGTTTATGATGCTTGTTTTACCATCTGTCCTTAATGCTGTGTAGTCCCCAGATGAATCTGTAACTTTACACCCACTAACCAAGCAGATGTTATGGGTAATGGTGCTCACTGTCAGAGCCCTACAGCACAAGTAACTTTTGTCTCTGCTCTTGCAGCCCTTCCCCAAGCCAGCCAGCAGTAATTGCTGCCTGAGAGTCTGCTCCTCGTAGTTGCCAAGGGTATCAGGGATAAAACTCATCAGGACATTCACTGAAGTCAAGGCCACTTCACACCTGATTTTGTTGCTCCATCTCAGCCCCAAGCTTGACTGCCCCACGGAGCAAAAATTCTCCAGGTGTTACACAGCATTGGCAAAGATGTCCCCAATCTTATGACAGTATTTCTTCTGGAAAATTTCAGCAAGCAAATAAAAAATTGCCAAAGACAAAAGTCAGGATTTGTAGTAGTAGCAAAATAGGAGGAGAAAAGTTTACTGCAACCAGACCATGTGATATTTCCTATTGCACAACAGCTATTATTATGTGGGATCAGAGGGCAGTAGCTCATGGAACACACAACACTGACATTTTCCTATTGTAATTTCTCTCTCTCCAGGCAACTGTCAGGCATGATGGATCTCATGAACTGCCAAGGAAACAGGACCATAAGAGCTTCATGAGATGTTTTAGGCAGTGGCAGGCAAAGAGCTCCTCCACATAGACACAGAAAGGCAGCACTAGTAGAGAGACCAAAGCTGCTCTCCTCACACCCTTGAAGGAGGGATGCTTCCTTCCAGATCAGACAAACTAAGCAAAAATGCAACAGGAGAGACAAAACAACAACTTAATCTATTCTTTATGTCCATACCAGCAGTCAGGAGCAAAATGGGAAGCACTAAAGAGGTAGCAATGGGAAAGATTTTACCTTCTTAGCCATCCCATGTTCCTGCAGTTGGATAGAAAAGTACACAAATGTCATTTACCTCTGAGACAGAGCAGTTGAGCTGGAAGATCTGTCCTTCTCCTTCGACCTGCCGCACACACAGTTTGCACACCAGCTCCTGGGTATTCAGACTGAACCTTTCCAGTGTGAAGGTGCAGTGCAGGTTTCTCTGACATCCACTCCAGATGTGGTAAAAGGGAATTTCCTGCAGGAGGAAAGCAAAACAAGTAGAGTCAGGGAGGGATGTGGGACCAAGGCATGGATGCTCTGTAACCAGAGACTACAGGCTCCATGCTAATGTGACTGAAAATGGTCCAGGGGAAAAAAAAAAAAAAGTCCATGGAACTACAGCCTGACTCCTAGTGTTTTTTAAACACACCTGTGTGTGACAGTATTTCTTTAAGCCTCACTGCTAGCATCCAATGGGAATGTTTTGTTATACTGACCTGGTATTTAGCCAGCAGCTTGCTCTTCCAGAGAGAATGGGCAATATCATGAATGGACAGACGGAGGTTGTGGGTGCTTCCCTTGAAATGCAAAGCTTTAGGTTCTTCCAAAAGCTGCCCACCCATCTGCTGCTCAAGCTGGAGAACCTCCTGCAGTATTGGGATAAAAAGAAGAAAGTGGTCAGGTTTCACCAGGACAGCACACTGGTCTGCTGAGTCCTCAAGACTGTGTCCTGTAGATGCTGTAACTTGTGTAATACAGGTTAAAAAAATACACAGGCATCGCACAGAATTTTGTGTCCCTGTGAACTGGAACTGCATTAGTTGATCTGATTATAACCCTCTCACCTCCTTCATCCAGCAGCAGCCCAGCAGGGGTGCAGGAACCTCTCCTCTGGGAGACACAGTGTCCTCTCACATCTCTCAAGCAGAAGCTCAATTCTATGCTATTAAATGGAATGTGAAGACTTTGCATGCAGTCACTGTTTGAGTACAGAAATAGATCAATCTCCGTTGCTCATCAAACTGGACATCTAATATTTACTGTCTTGTTTTTGGAAACTCTTATTTCTGTAGGTCCTGCTGACATGGGACCTGTGCATACCACTGGTCTGTCAGGTCACAGCCTCCTGATGAAATGCCCCATGACAGAGATAACAGATACCTACCCTGACGCTGTCCAGCAGGATGGCATGGAAACAGCACAAGACATTGTGATGGAGCATTTTGTTCACACAAATACACAGGTTCAGGGCAACTGAAATATTGGCCATGTGATTAAAAGCTAGCAAGCCAAGAGTCTGGTCATTTTATGAAGCTAAATATAAGCTTGTAATTAATAAGACTACACTGGAATGTTGCCTACAAACAGCCTAATTTTGGACCACATGGAAGAAGTAAGTATAAAGGCACCTCCACGACCCCCATTAGAAACCAACATAACCAGTCTCAGTTACATTTAATCAAAAGAGTCAACCAGCCAACCAGTCTCATGTGGCCAAAGACAATCACACGCAGTGGAGATGTTCAAGGAATACAGGGGCACACAAAACCGGGATTCTGCCCCAGGCCAAATAAAGGAGCCCCATTTTAGCTAAGCTGCTCCTGACCACATTAAGGGAGGTACTAAGCATATAAGAAAAGCATCTGGCAGATCCTGAAGCTGAAATGATGTACTTTTGTTGGCCATTAGAGGAAAAGAAACAACATCAGGAAACCTTTCAGATTAAGGTTATGCCAATGAATCAGTTCCAGCTTCTTTCCAGTGCCACCTAATTACTTCATCAAGATGTCTAAAGAGCAATCGATAGTAATTATCTGATTACTATAGATCTTCATTATGTTCCAATTACCTCCCTGGAAGGTCCAGAAGATGACTTGTGGAACTGTGTGAGCTAATTGCAGATGCCACCTCTCAGGCATGCGGGACAGAGGTGCTGAGAAACTGCTCCTGCCCGTGCTGCACCAGCCCTGGGAGCTGCACTGTTGTGGGAGGAAACTGCAGCATGATGCTGCACCATCCCACCCACCAGATCTGTGTGTCAGGTTTCAACATCCCACTTCTGGTAGCCACCCTGGGCCACTACAGCCCTTCCACATCCTCTAACTGGAGGATGCCTGTGCTTCTCCCATGCCGTTTAGCTAATTAATTCAGAATTAATTTGGAGCCATGACTTGCACAGCCCTTCAAACACGCAGGCTGGTTCCTGCCATAAGACCTTTTTTAGAGCAGTGCTTATCCCACTGATTGGCACCTCTGTGTCCTCCTGAGCCAAACCTGAGCTGCATATTGCTTGCCCCATGCTGAGGTGGCTGTGGTCACCCTGCCCACTGTCTCTCACCACCCTGCAAGGCAGGAGTTATTTTCTGGGAGAGGGAACTGTGTAAGGCATCACTCCATCACTTGTGACACCAGAACAGCCTCAACCTGGGCCTCCTCATTACAGGGGCACAAGCAAACAATGGTGTTTGGTCCAAGCTGTGCCTTTCTTCAATAAAAAGAAAAATACACATTAATTAACAGAGAGAAGATCACAGGCCTGTTGTGCCCATTTTGGGTGGTTTTTTTTTTTTTGAAGACAGCTACTGTGCAGCACAAGACAAGTTGGAAAATGTCACCCTGCTACAGCCTGAAGTCCTTCACACGCCCCCACTGAGGGACGCAGCTGTTTCCATGTTCCTGGCTGCTCAGCCCCTGCCATGCTGCCACACACAGGTCACATACCTCAATCTCAAAGCCACACGTCAATAAAGAGAGCAAAGCAGATGGATTTCTTTATAGCTATCATATTATCACTTTTTTCTTTTTCTTTTTTTTCTTTTTTATTTTTCACCTTAGGCATCCCCTTCAAAGTGCAAAAATTAGCCTTAAAAGAAGAGGCCAGCACTCACGGTCACAACTCCCCTCATCCTTGCCTAAAAAGCATTTTTGTGAGCATCCCATGCAGCTGGCTCAGGACCCTATGGGGCAGAGGATGGTGCATGTGTGATCAGCACGGAGCCCACACTGCTCCACGGCTGCCAGGAACCTCACTAAGCTGCTCCCACAATAACCGAGCCCTTATTGATGGCAAATCATTACACTTCCCTACTGTACTGCGGGTGCTGGCAGCTCAGCTGCGAGTGCTTACTCTGCATGATGAGAGGGAGAAGTCTGCTGGATAAACACTGCACTGTGCTTTATGCTGCAACTACTTGTCTTCCTTTGGTGGCTGTTAAAACATATTCAGCATATGGCACACTCATTCCTAGTTGTAAATAAGAACAGAATGCACTTGGTCGTCTATTAAAAAATACACACAATCCCCTACAAAGCCTCTTCCAAAGCTCAGGGAATGCAAATATGGGAATATTGCTCTTCCCTACCCTTGCTGTGCTCTGCCCAGAGCAGCCAGCCTCAAGACATGGAGATGTTGCAGCTGGTGCTTCACCTGCTGCCTACAACTTTTCTTTCCTCTCTGAAATACTTCTAACCTCAGTATCTGCTGGCCCAGCCCTGTCTGCACGCCTTGTCCCCACACCCAGTGGTAATTGCCCTGTGAATGCCTTCCCTTTGGCAATACAGCAGTGCCAAGGATGTCCTCCCAGCACGGCAGGGGCTGCTGCAGTACCAGCTGCTGTGAAAGCACATGCCAAATACCCCCGCCTTTTTTTCTTCCTTCTAAATAGTCATAGATTGAGTCTGTACAACACTGTCACACAGGGATGTTTAGCACACACTGGTTTGTATGTACCAGTCTGTATATGCCTGCTTATACACACTGGCCAGCCCTTCCATCTACACTTATTTTACTCATCTACAGCTGGTCTACTAGGCTTCTTTTTCCCCAGTCTTGTCCTTCCCCAGACCTTACACTTCCAAAGAAGTGCAACTCATGCATTCATAAGAGTCTATGGCCAGCAAGAAGATGTGCCTGTCCTCCTGCAAACCACCAGCTAGCTGGGTCTTGAACCCCATAGGTGTCCCCCCAGTCTTGGGGTAGACATGCCAAAGAGAAAGAAAATTAAAATGCATGAACTTGACGTAAAAAAGCAGTAGGTACTGAGTAGGATGGTGGCCTCCTGACTTTGCTTACCTTTCCTCATTAAATTACAGTCTCGCTTTGGCATCTAACTGCAGCAGGATCCCAAGGACTGACCTGTTGCCCTCCCAAATTTTGGCTGCAGCTTCTCAGGTAAAGGATGGTTCCCCCTGTGTGCCTTTCCTGATCCCTTCTGCTGTTGCACTGAATTGGATTAACTTTACCACACAACTCTCCCTACAGTCTATTAGAAACAGACCAACAGCTCCTGAGTAATTCCTAATTAGATTCCTCAGCTCTGACTGCATTAGCTGGCTAGCCAAGGCCCCTCCAACTCAGTTATTATTACCTCAGGCCTTGTCAAACCCATGGAAAATTGTATTATGCAGCACAGGCATAAAACCATCAGGACCTTTGAAGCTTGATTGCTATGAAAGATCCTTTTCACTGTTTTTTGTTTTGTTTTGTTTTCTTTAATAGGAAAAACAAAAGGGAAATCAGACCAAGGAAAATAATAGTTTCTAAAAGGCTAGTAACACCATCGCAGTGACAGAGACCAAGCTCCCAGAGGACAAAACCATGCTGAAGTCACCATGTGCCTGCTTCAACCCTTACACTTTGTTGCCTTTCTTACATCTACAAGAGCACCCCCTCAGCAAAGCCTAAGGCAGGCCATATCAGAGGGTATCAGGGAGGACAACCAAGCGTGCTGCTTTCAGTGATGGAGCTTACTGTTCTGAAAAACACCAACATCTCTCAGTCAGTGTATTTGGATTGAAATCCCAATAATTTCCACCTAGACCTGGGGAAACAAAAGCATGTGCAGCAGCAGGATGTCTCTGCTTAGTCAGGCTTTGAAATCACTTTGCTGCAAAGAAGTGAAGTTGCACCACTTACAACTAAAGGAAAACCTCCACCTTTTAATAAACTCACTTGTGCAGTTGGAGCTACATATTTCATGAGCGCATCTATTATAGATACTTTCTGTGTAAGTACAGGTATTTATAAAGAGAAATAGCAAGTATGGCTACCTCTCTGCTCATCTGCATGTAGTGAGTGTGTGTTTGTGTGAATGCCAGAATTGCACAGGGAGAGTAAGGTCATGCAGTTAGGGATAGCAGCAGCTTTGGTTTATTCCAGTTGCGAATTCCCAACACAGAAAGCTGCACGCGAAGAGGTGTAATAAAGCAGTATGAAAGCAGGCAGTGATTAACGGGCCAGAAGCTTCTTTTATCATTATCAACTACTTACAAAGAAGCATTTATATGTTTCCCCATCCCTGGGGATCTGGCACTTAGCATTAAAAATACATGAATAACGAATGAAGCCCTGTGTACCTTATGGCCTTTTAATAATGCAAAAACCTTAGGATTCAGTATATGATACAGGTAAACAAAGGAAAAAAGACTGGTGGGCGGAAAATAGTGTGAGATCCCTATGCAAAGGACAATTTATAGTGTGTGAGGGTTAAACTGTAAAACAGCAGCTTGCTGTCAAGCTCTTCTAATCAGAAAAATAACACAGGGAGCATGAATATATGGAGCAGAGGATCCAATCTCTGCTATGACTGCAGTCCTGTGACAACTGGGGAGGGAGAGGGAGAGAAGCAAGAGATGAAGAACCACCTTAAGAGCATCCTGTGTGTCATCGAGGCAGTAGACCCGGATGCTGTACTCCAGCGAAGAGCAGGACAGCGGTCCAAAGATGGCCAGTTTGAGACGTTTGGCTGCTGCCTTGGTGATTGACTGTCCCACCAAGGCATAGGTACTGAGGGTTTCTGTCAGGATATGGCAGGCCTCTGGGTCCAGCTGGATGTAGCATGGGGTGGTGAAGTTTTCCTCTCCGACCACCACCACATCCTAAGGGAGAAAGAGGCCAAGTTACAGCATGTGGCCCTTCAGGAGGGTGACCTTCATGTGACCCGCTTTGCTCTCCTTTCAGGTAGCAATGCCCCTTTCAAGCCTGGATAATGCAAAAAGTCCTTGCTGTTTGCCCCTTAGATTAATCAAGGTCTAAAAGTCCTGCTTCCAGCTTTTCTCCTGTGAAGGCATAGGGAGCAGATTTCTCTTGGGTGCTGGTGATGATGTTGGAGGTTGAAAACTCCCCCTGTCCTCACTCCTGCTTTTAAAGGTCTGGGCAGAGTCAGGCAAATAATGAAAATATCACCAAGACTTTTTATGGAAAGAGATATTGCAGAACTAATCATTTGGTGGCCATGATTTAGCATCAATAGTCTCAGGCATGCTGAATAAATAACTGCCCTTCACCTCCTAAGCATGACAATAAGGAGTTATAAAAACTCAAGAAAGGGAAATAACCCCTGTGATGGCCAAATACCACATCTATATGAAATATCACCTGCTGCTTCCTCAGAATAATCCTTTGTGACAAGACTGCAGGATGAGGAAAAAAAATACTGCCTGAATGCAGATGACCTCCCCTTCCTGGGCATACAGGAAAACCGCTCCCCTGCTAATTTCTCCATTCAACCCTGTGTGTAGTATCCTACACACAAGGTCCTCTGAATAGCTTTGAGAGGGAGCAGAAGTGAAATGTCAGCAGCGGGTGACTGCCGCCTCTTGCAAAGCCACTACATGCCACACGATGCTCAGCATAACTCGTCCACTTCATCCCTGCCACCTGCAGCTCTGCAGCATAACGTGTACACACCTGCAGCTGAGAGGAGTGGGCTCAGCTGGCATTAGGCATTAAGCTTGGCTCTCTTAGTCTCCGGAGAGGCAAACCTCCTGCATTTGCAGCGGTGGCACAATCTTTTTGGAGGGCAAGGTGCTGCTCCATGGCCACGCCAGCACCTGGCTCCGGCAGGAGGTGCTACCCCGAGTGATGCTGCAGGGGTGTGCATGAATGTGTGCACACGTGTGTGTGAGGCTCAGCCTGGAGGAACTGCTCCAGAACTGTCAGGAGGAAGATTGCTGTGCGATGGCCAGGGGCCCCACGGATGCCGCACACACACCAGGGTGTGTGCAGGGCTGGCAGAGCAACTTCTGCCTAGGGCAGGAGGATGGAGGGAAAATGAAGAGGTGCCAGGACCACGCAGACACAAATAAAGAACACACGTGTGGTGCCACGAGTTGGGCTGTGGGGTGCAGATGGGCTGGCGAGACAGACCTGAGTTTGCTGCACGCTCTCTCCCAGCAGGAGGGAGAGCCAGTGCCACAGGCAGGAGGACAAACACAAGAGGCTTTTGAAGACAATGCTGGACATGACACTTTTGCTGCTGTCAGCCCAACTGCCTTCAGAAGCTGCCCTGACCTTATTAAGCTTAGCAGTAGGAGAAAGTGCCCTTGCCAAATTAATTATGAGACCAACTGGTGGCAGCAGGGACCTTGGAGCACAGGGCTGGAGAGGAGGGCTCTGTTATGAGGGCCCAGCTCTGTTGAAAGCAACACTTTATGCTCCAGTTATAGTGGGAAGATCCTTTTGCCACACTGCCTTGGGACATTCTCCTGCTATACTGCTGGCAAGGAACCACCTCAGGCTCCCACCATGGAAAACTGCTAGTACTGGGAGGTGCCAAAGTGCCCCAAGACAGATCTCTGCATGGGCACTCGGCAGCTTAGACATCTTGCAGGGAAGGGCACTCCTGCCTGCCTGTAGCAGCCATGTGTCTCACACGGAAACCCCAAAATACAGGCATCCAAGTCTAGAAAGGCAAGTAAAGGACTAGCAGAGAGCCCTGGCTGCACCCAGCACACAGGCTGGAGCTCTGTAGCCTCACCTCCCACGGTCCCTGGGCAGCCTGGTGCTTCAGCTGGATCTGCCAGTCCTCTGTGTTTGGCTCTGCGCAGTGGTGCATGGTTAAAATGACAGGCCGGGTTAGCAGGGCTCCTGGTGGGCCACAGCTCACCACTGGTGTCAGCAGGGTTTGGCTGTCTTCTACAGGTGGCCTGGCGAGGAGACAGAAAGGTGGATATTAAGTGAGTTGAAAAAGACAAAAACGTTCATTCGCGTGTGTAAAAATAAAAAATCCTTCTATTAAAATACAAGTGACTGTGCAAGCAAAATAGGTAGGTTTTGTTCTTCCTTCATTTTTTCCGAATCCATATTTATTTCCTTTTTTGGTTTGTTTTTGTGCCAAATATCACTCATGTCAAAATGCAGGTTTAGGTGTCAGCAAATTATAGGCCATATTTGCTAAGTACACTCCACTCTGAAGGATCCTTGCAGATGGTGTGCAGAGGCTTCATTTCACCCACTGCCAAAATGTGGTCACTGCTGCGTTTGGCAGTTGTTCAGTAACGCACACAAAAATGAATGGTGGCTCTTGAAGGCACCACTTGTGAGAATCATTTACTGTCAGGACAGAGAAAACTGACAGAGAGGAAGACACTGAATTAATAAGCACATCAGCATGACAGAAAGTGGTATACAGCACATCTGAGATGTGCAGTTTGAGTTCTGAGTCATCACCAAACCACTGATACTCCATTTTACTTTAGACGCATTCAGATCTACTAGAATGGCTATTGCAAATAAGCCTGCAGGGAGCAAGTGTCACTGCTGGTGAGGGAAAAAGGATGAAGGGATGGTAAGGAATAGTGGAAGGGAAAAACATACTTGCAAAGCCGAAGATTTCTAGTGATTACCCCAAGTATTCAGCTGAAAACACAGGTATTATCCAGTGCGCTTGCTGCCAGTCATTAGGAATTGGTGTTATGGGAAATCATATGAATATTTAGGATACACAACACACTCTCTAGTTTGAAAATGATAGTATGTGTGCATGTGCGTGTGTGCACATGTGTGCAAGTGCAAACCATCCGAGACCAACTGCTGAGGAGCTTCAAACAAGGGGAAGCATGAGTGACTTTAACTATCCCGACATCTGGTGTATGACAAATACAGCTGAATGTGCCTCATCAACCGCCTCCCTAAATAACAGAGGACAAATTCATGATCCAGAAACCAGCAAGTGGGAGATTAAAAGCATTCAATGTGATCTGCACTTAAAATCCTGATCTGCCCATGGGACCCACACATGCTCTGCTCTGGCTGAGAGTTCAGTCCTATGCTGCATTTACAAATACAAGTACATCTGCATCATTCTTAGAGAAAATAATTGAGACAACATTGCTGGTTTTTTTCTGCAAGTCTTTGTCTTTACCAAGAGAAAAAAAAAAAGTAGCTGTAATCACAGAATCCCAGAATATCCTGAGTTGGAAAGCACCCAGAAGGATCACCGAGTCCAACTCCTGGTCCTGTGTGGGATTATCCCAAAGAGTCACACCATGTGCCTGAGAGCATTGTCCAAACACTTCTTCAATTCTGCCAGGCTGGTGCTGTGACCACTGCCCTGGGGAGCCTGTTCCAGTGCCCAACCACCTTCTGGGTGAAGAACCTCTTCCTGATATCCGACCTAAACCCCTCCTGACACAACTTCAGACCATTCCCTCGGGTTTTGGTCACCACAGAGAAAAGGTCAGTGCCTGCCCCTCCTCTTCCCCTCATAAGCAAGCTGCAGCTGCAGTGAGGTCTCCCCTCAGTCTCCTCTTCTCCAGGCTGAACATATGCAGTGACCTCAGCCAATCCTCACATGGCTTCCCTTCAAGACCCTTCACTATCCTCATGGCCCTCCTTTAAATGCTCTCTAATAGTTTAATGTCTTTCTTATACTGTGGTACCCAAAACTGCTCACAATATTCAAGGTCAGGCCACACCAATGCAGAGCAGAGCAGATAATCTTAGATAACATTTTCCAGGAGATCAAATCAGGACAGAAGCTATTTTGGTATCAAATTTACCACACCTATTCTGGCCATTGCAAATTAGTCCATTGGACTAATCTAATTCTGTCCACCTTAATTCTCCCTGCCTACCCTATTAATCTCACAGAATGAAAGATAAACTTCTGAGAAATCATTTGTCAAAATGGAATGAAGGCACTTTTGAAAATTACCCCTGGTTGTCACAAATGTTGTGGAGGTTTTTGTAACATTTGAGAAAAAAAGGGTCTGGCATTGAAAAATTTAAATCTATGCAAATCAGTAAATCCAGATGATATGCATCTGTGGAAATTAACTGATGAGTTTACTAAATGACTTAACAATTGTTTCTGAAAATCCATGGACTGGAAACAAACAGCTGCGATATAGATGTCTTTCAAAAAAGATGTAAAGTATAACAATCTGGACAGCTATCATGTATTTGCCAGCTATTTTAACCTAACAAACAATACACAAAATAAATGAAACGCTAGCAGATATAGTACCTAGTCCAGCTCCTCTTGCATACTGCAGGGAATCATTAGATCCAGATTAAGAAGATGAGGTATTACTGTTTTGCAAGGCCAGACTGAATAAATCATTGGACAGTTTTTCATTAAAGCATTCCTTCTTTTTCTCAATCATTTACATTGATATTTTTTCGTAAGAAGCAACAAGAAGCTTAAAAACCACTCAGTGTGTCACTGGTTTTTAATGGTCATCAGCCTTGGGAATTGGTGGATATTTGAACACTCTCCTATGGTCTAATTCAAGAAATTTCAGGAAACATAGTATCTTATGAGAAAGATCTCTCAAAATTATAATATTTGTATGAAAAGCAGATATGACCAGCTATGGACCTAATCATCTAGTTAACCTAACTTCTTCTAGAAGTACTGACCCATGAAAAAGAAAAGAAATACAAGCTATCATAGTTTTTTGGATTGAATCACAAAACAAGCAGTCAAAAAGAATTCAGGAGTGAATTTATCATGATTGCCTTAAAAAAAATAATTTGGTGCCTTTTAGGTGGAAAAGGAGTTAAAATTGACAAGGCCT
Source organism: Illadopsis cleaveri (assembly GCA_013399915.1). Taxonomy (NCBI): domain Eukaryota; kingdom Metazoa; phylum Chordata; class Aves; order Passeriformes; family Timaliidae; genus Illadopsis; species Illadopsis cleaveri. The sequence goes on along the minus strand of VXBB01014296.1, from coordinate 234,382 downwards.
GATGCCTGCAGTCAAAAAAACCCAAAAGGTCATTAAAATAATATGGTACTGATAAATCATACAGTCTGAAGTTGTCTCCAAGTAAAGTTAAGTTTAGTCACTGCTTCGTGCCAAATTTTTTTTTAACTGTCAGATTTTAGGACTCTGATGAAGGGCACAATTCTGTGCTGCAATATTTTATAGCTGATTAGAACAAGTACAAAGAAATTATGCAGAACACCAAGTCAGGATGTGTTGCAGACTGCAGAGTGAGGAACTGAGATGGGTGGTGGATGAAAGCATACAAAGGACATGTTAAAAAAATCAAGGCGTAAAGTTTTTTCCCCATGTTCATAAACAGCATCTTTGTCACCAGACTGAAAAGATTTATTGCCAAGCAGATGAGTATTGTATGGTCCTGATCTGGGTATTTATGATAGAGAATAGTCTGATTAGAGAAGAGCAGAAAAATGGACCAGTTGCGGGGGTGCTTGATTTTACAGTCCGAAATTCCCAACGGGGTGCACATCAGAGACTGGCACCACAAAATTACTGGACACCTGCTGGTCCTAGTGACTCTCCAACATCCACCTCACACAGATAAACTTTTAGAAACTGAGGTATAATGAGTTGGAGAGAAGTTCTCCACTGGTGTGGGTCACTGTCACTGTTGAGGTGAAATCCCAGCTCTGCTAAACTTCTCTCTGACTACTGTGAGGCCAGGATTTCTACTCACAATGTGGAAAACACAATAATTACATTTGCAGGTAACAATTAATAAGGAATCACTGCAAGTAACAGTGAAAGCCAGAAGACAATGGCAAAATTCTAGAGAGGGTAAAAATATGAGTAGGAAATAAAATCTTATTAATTGTACAGTAGCTGAAGCTGGAGCAAAACAAGTTCCAAAGAGTTACTTAGTAACAAAGAAAGCATTAAAAGTGAACAACATTTCAGGTAAGCTTGCTGCAACACACCAGGCATCAACATGTAACGTGACATAGTGACAAAAAGCAAATGTGATTTTTGACGTTGTAGTGGACAAGGCATATCAGAGCACATCACAGTGATATTCCCTTTCCTCTCCAGCTCTAACATGACTGCTGTGTGTTTAGGGATTACCATGAGATCTCAGAAATAAACCCCTGAAACCCAAGGAATGAGGCTAAAGAACGCAATGGCACAGACAGAAGAGAGGTGCCCTGATGTGTTCAGACACTCGGGGTCACCATATGTAGGAGGATTGGACCCGGAGAAGGAATGAGGCAGGCAGCAGCATATGAAGGGAAAGCTAATGATACTTTATTCTATAGTCTTCTTCTTCTATATTCTCTATTCTTCCTCATCCGACTCCATCTTATATACAGTTTGTACAAAGGCAAGAGATTGGTCATTTAGGTTACCACCTCTTCAACCTGGATGGTGAACACCACCATCAATCACATTCTCCTCCCAGAGGAGAAATATGAAAAACATCTCTAAAAATATACATTGTTTATGTTGAGCTGCGTGAGAAAATGGGACTGCAAAGTCCAAACATTCATGAGCTAGAGAAGTGAGGACAACAGTGCCCTATGACAAATGACAGGAAAAAGGAACAAAAATCTCTTGACAAATCTTTTCTTGCTTCTCACTGTTTTCAATTTCCATTTTAAAACAAAGGGATTACGCTTTACTATAGCTAATGAGAACAGAAACAGATGCAGTAGACAAGATACATTATACAAGAGATATTAATCGTTCTTCTTCAAAGCATAAACCAACAGTAATTCATGGAATTAGTACACAACAAATTCCCCTGAAGAAAAGTTATTGCGTAGTCACTCATTCCAGGCAATTTTATTCCGTCTCCTGAAACAGGTGATGCAGCAGCAGCAAAGCCAGGATCCCAGCCTAGAGGAGCACGTGCTGTGACTAGCCTTGAGATTTATGTGTTGTAGATTGTGGAAGATCCAGCACAGAGACATAGGGAGCTTATAGAGCAAGGGATTTAAACCTATGAGCAGAAATGATCAAAACTCTGGGCCATCTTTTAGGCTCTTTTCCAAAAAAGAACCCCAAACTCAACCCCCTACAAAAACCCCATCAACATGGGCTTCACTTTAGGCTTGCAGCAGTCTCAGGACAAGTCATTAGAGGATACTGGGCACTCAGCCTGTATAACCAAAAACAAAGAGATGCTTTTGTTTTATAAAGATATGAGACTAAAATTCAACTCACTGCTTAGTGTTTCTATCAAAAGGCACTAACAGTAACTGAAAGGTCTTCAGATATTTTTAGATGTTTTCTCTCAGAGATTATCAAGAACAGTAAACTTATTTTTAAAAGCAAACAAACTTTTATTCACCATATCTGGTCCCTTCACAATCAAATTTGTGTTTTTAACAGGATTATTCATTCGAAACCATCTCCCTGTAATAAGCCAGACCATATTCATTAAGGCAACTGTCAGACAGCAGATATGAGCACAACTAGATAAATCTCTGCTCCTCAGTGGGACTACATTGTGCTTCCTGCCATGGTGCTCCAGGCAGCTCAGAAAACACAGGACAGAGCAGGGAGAGAGGAATGGCTATCACATAGCAACAGAGGACAACCCTTCTACACAGCTTAGACAAAAGTTAGAGGGAAGATATTTTATTTCTCCTTTCATTGCTGGGGCTTTATTTTTTAGTATGTGTTATTTCTTAAGTTTCAAACTTAATATTCTCAGCAGACTCTGGTTCTTCTGACAGTCTATCTTCAGAAGAAAACTACTCAGAAGTTTGCCCTCCCCTTTTGCTCATGCTCTGGTCTTTTTCGTGTTGAATTTTTCAATTATAGTGACTGACACTTCAAGAAATTGTCTTCTGGAGTTGCAAAGTAATTTTGTTTATGCAACTGAGATAAGGAAGGTAGAGAAATGAAATGTGGAAGACTTCAATTTCTTTTATTTCACATCACTAAGCTTAAGATTTACTGGTGAAAAAGCAACATTGCTCCTTGGATCAGAATCATTGATCAGATGCTTGACTTTATATTAAACCCTGTGCATACATTATGAAGCCGTTGATACAAATACTGGCAAGGCTCACCTGACCCTTTTGTCTTTTAAGGTAGCTAATTTGAAATTTGCACATTTATGTGTGTCTTCCATCAAGACCTTCAGGAGTGTTGCTTGCTCTGTTCTTCAGGGTTGTCAGATTTTGTGGGCACAACGACCTCCACTCTCATTTGGAACACCTCCTGTGTGATGGATTATACAGGAGTGTCCTTCACAGAGCTGTATCTGTTTTGTGCAGTTTCTGCCTCTGATTAGAGCATGCAAGAGTAGCTCCACCTAATGCTGTGCGAACTCAGCAGGGGTTCACACAGGAACACGGGAACTGCCACACAAGATAAAACCAGTGGTCCATCAAGACCCAGACCCCATCTAGCACTGACCACTGCCAGATGTTTCTGAAGGAAACACCGCTCTGCTAATTTAGCTCACAGCGAGGTTTGTTTTTCAGCCTGAGGCAGTCAAACAAATCCTGGAGGCTGGAGGTTTATTCTCATGCTATTTAATCCTTAGGATTAAATTACAGATTAATTAAATAAATTACTTAATCTGTAAGATCCAGACTCTCACAAATGCTCATGGGAACAGGCTCTTGCCAGGTACTGGCCAACATAATGTGCTGATTTTACAGATGAAACCACTACTCAAGAAGGGACTCCTTGCAAGTCTCAAAGTTGGTGATGCTTCCCCAGACTATGGGAGAGAATATCTGCTCTGAAACACTGAAAAAGATGCCGAGCTTTGAGTCAGAAACTTGTCTGATAGCTATGAAAAATTCTCACAGGCTTGTTATTTTTTCAATTACACATATATATGTAACATATACATATATATGCATACATAAATATAAGCATTTGGATGTGTACAAACACACCCATATATAATTTTTCCCACTGTAGCTGCTTCATAAAGGACATGGATCTTTTCCTGAAGTCAACACACCAGCCAGGGATCAGAGCATGGGAGCTGCCTGCCATCCATCCTGCCCCAAATGACAGGAAGAGTGAGGATAACACTCTCCTGGAGCATCGGTCCAGTAAAAGAGAAACCCCACTGTGCTCCAAGTACACTGACACACTGGGAGGAAACAACTACCTCCAAGTGGTGTTTACTGCAAGCTATCAGAACCCCAATTCACTGCTAAAGGATAATGCTTTTAGGGTGACCTTCCTGCTCTCACATGCTTTGATGGATATGAAATGGAATAAACAGACTATCTCAGAAAGCTCTCCAAACCAATCTGCGAGGCAGCACAAAGAGTGATAATACTGGGTTGTGATGTCTCTCAAATTTCTGTATTACAGCTTTCAGAGACTAACTGGGGAAACTTGCAGTGAAAACAGAGGAAGAAAAAGGAAAGGGGAATTTGCAGGTGTCTGACAGATAACATTTTCTGTTTCGGCTTGACTATTCAGAAGTAGTTTCACAGTTCTACAAAGTGTGAGCTAGATCTTAAGTTGCTGGAGATAGGTGAGCTAGGGTGGTGACCCTCTGTTGCTGCTCTGGTTCTACTAGGGTAGCACTGTGGAGACCACATTCTCGCCTCAGTGCTAGTTGTAATATCAAGGACAAGACTATGCCTTCATTTCTGATAATAACATGCATTTTATAATTTCCTGTGTGTCCCCTGACAAACAACATCAACACATAACAGGACTTTTCAACCAATACACAATTGCACAGTGCTCATGAAAATAAATATAGGGTCTCACAGGATTTGTTGAACAAACTGGAGTTACTGCCTAGCCACGAAAGCCAATGACTGCAGCTAGTCCTTACTGGGGACTATCACTCTGCTAGAGCAGTTGCCACACAGCAACTTGTGGTACCCATATGACTCTAATTATATGAAGCAACATCTGTGGCCCATGCATTCAGAAAAAGAAGCTTTGACATAGATGTAGCTCTGCTACAGAAGTGAAGGGTCTGGTACCCAGTCCTGCAGCAGAACATTACAGCTGGGTGCCACCCACCCTCTTCTGCTCCTTGGCACCTGGGGAAGGGGGGCAAGTGAATATTCAGTTCTGACAGAGCTAGACAACACCCAATGAGCTCCATCTTAAATGTCTCAGAAGCTGCTTTCCAAGAGCATGAAAAGCCTGGTGTGCTTTCTGAAAAACTGCAACAAATCAAATAAGCAGCTAGACTCTGTGCACCCAGAAAGTGACTGCCACCACAATACAATGAGCCCTGCTGCCCCAAGGAGACTGCTCTCCTCTCCTCTCCCAGGGAAAGAAATCACTTCTAAAATCTTCATTGTAAGCAGGGATTCACACCATTCTGTTTACTTCTGCAGGTGTCCTTTGGCATACTTGCTCAGTTTGGCAAGCAGCATATTTCCCAGCACAGGTTATCCTTCTATCCTCTGTGTGAATTGCTGAGTTACAGCTATCACAAAGCATGCAGAGGTGGCTTTATGATCCAGGAAGAAAATAAATTAAACAAGTATATGACATTAGTTGTCCACAGCTGCATGAATAAAGTAACAGGGATTCCCTCCATAAGTGGCTGGGAAGAAAATAATTGCACACACAACATCTTCTAGGAATTAAATAATTTTTTTAAGAATTAGGTATTTTGGAAAGGGAGATTTAGAAGCAAGCTGAATAACAGGGGATGCCATTCGATTTTTTTTTCTTCTTCAGGAAAGAGTCTTTGTTCAATATTGTTTGTAAACCTCTTTCACAGCCAAAAGTAATAGGAATATAATCAACACTAGCTATGAACAGAGACATTTTTTCTGTAGCTGCAATTAGCTATTTTCAAAGAGTGGCTGATGAATAATGTATGCAAAAGGGTGGGTGGAAGGATTACTTAATTTTTCTTTACGCAGATTATTTTAGCTTGGGTGAAAGACTACCAAGCTAAAGAATAGTGTTCAATATCACACACTGTATAAACAGCTGTGGCTTAGCACATAATAAAAGCTATTAAGAGGCTGAGCCAAAAAACATATCTAGCTATGAGGAGGAGAAAGAGGCAAAGCACCGTGTAATGACTGCCTCAGCTTCACATTTGCCATTCTGCCTTTGTGCACAAGTCCATTCTGCAGCCTCGGACCTCACCTTTCTCCTCACTAGAGTTTTCTAAACAGCTCCAAATGGTATCTTGGCCTTTTTGCATACAATTTTTTAAATTTCAAGGCTGCCAGATCACATGCCAGTAGACATTAAGATCTAGATTATGAATTGGCTACCCATTCAGGCAACAGGAGACAGCAGTGGTCATCCCAGCATCAGCTCTGGGTGCCCTGGGTGTGTGGTGTCTGGGGCTAAGCAGCAAGGAGATAGAGGACACCAAAAGCTTTGGCTCCATCCTCTGCATGGACTAGACAAGTCCATGAAGAGTAGAATAAAAATTCACCTTCATTCTAACAGGAGAGGAGATTTTCCAAGTCAGGCACCTGTCTCTCATCTCCACTGAGCTGATTTATCACCTTCCTCCTCTGCTCCCTTCTCCTTTGCAGCACAGGTCTTTATCAAGAGGTTACTTCACACCTTCTCTGATGCACAAAAACCATGCTGGCATATTTTCCTTGTTCCTCTACAAGGGATCTCAGCATCCCCCCCAGCCTGAGGGCTTGCTGCAGAGTGCAACACTTGGTTAGGAAAACAAATGTCTGAGCTGGTTTTGTGGCAGTTTATCCTTGGCTTTGTCTGTGTTTACCTCCAAGTCAGCAGATAGCTTCAATGCAGTAGGCTCTGCATAAGCATTAGTACCACAGGTCTTCAGTTACTACATTTTCCCCCTCTATTAATGCACAAGGAAATAAAGGCAGTTTTTTACCTCATGTTCTCCTTCCTGTGGACTGTCAGATACATCTCATAGACTCTCCCTTGTGGAACAGCTCCCGCTGGGATCAGCAAACTTACTCCTGCAGAACAGAAGAGATACGAAAGATAAGATGGAAAGAAAAGAGGTGGGTGGGTCTGTGAGGAGGAGTGACAGGAGAGGCACAAGATGAAGCCTAGAATGCCATATTTTCAGCCACTCTCACCAGCAGACTGTAAATGACCTCAGCAAGATGGGAGAAAAAGCATTTACTGTAACCCTGGTGTCTTCAGTGCCCAGCTGCCTGTTCTTTTTCCTCTGCACTGAAAAACTGGAGAAGAGGATTTTTCTTCCCTTTCATTTTATTTAAAGAGCAGACAGATGGTTACACTGTTGCTTACCTTGTAAAATGATGGAAAAACAAACAACTCTGACTAAAACTTCCAACAGATGTAATGGGACATCTCTCCCTAGGCAATTCTTTCTTAATTAAGATCACGAAAGAAAAGCAGTGAAGCACTGTCCCAGGAAGCAACAAGAACCAGTTGTTCCCTGAAAGATGGCTTCTCTGTCTGGCATCCTGGCCTAGACTGCCAGGGAGACAAAACTGGGCTTGATTTTTGAATGTACCTAGTCCTGTGTAGTGGCTCAAAACTGGGCTATCCAACCTTGAAAAAAGTGTGGGTAAATATGCTCAGTGTCCTTTTCAGTAATGATTTGCAGAACATTTGATTAAAAAAACCACTGTTCTTACATTACTTCCATTTAAGAGATGCCTTGTCTCTATACAACAAACACAGCCCATGAACTGGCTATTCTACTCTCCTGGACACATCTCAGCCAGCTCTCTTTGTAGATGAAGATTAGCTGGGAATCAGTGGCAGGGATTTGCATGCATTTGTTACCACATAGCTGAAAACAAACCTAGAGGAATATTATTTACATATATGTGTTTACACTAGAGACACTTTGTAGACACCTTGCATGGCTCTGCCTCTTTTCTTTAGCATACAGGGTTTGGTTACGCTGGACACCTCCCATGTGTTGATGTGCAGGGCCTCAGTCGCACATTTATCTTTGAAAGGAGAGGGGTAGCTAGGAAAGCATTTGCCACAAATGCCTTCTGGCACTTGTGTCTTTACAGGCCTGTCACAACCTAACCTGTGCATGTCTGCAGCTGTAACAGGGCAGGTGTACTACAAATGAAGGGCTTTGATCATATCTTGAGGAGGACATATGTCTAGAAGCAGCACAAAGGCATACAAGGTAGCAGCAGATAGATTATTTTATTTTACAGAATCATTACTTTAATCATTTTGAAGGGATTACAGCATCAAATGTTTTTCTTTACAAATTGATATTAATACACATGAATTAACAGTGACTAATAGACTTTGCTGATAATGTGCACCACTGTGGCATATGAAAACTGAGTATCAATATCTATTTTCAGCTGCTATGTAGAAAAATGTGAAATCCAAGACTGTATAGCATGAATTTTCAATATTGCTTATTAGTCAGCACCAGATTTATTGAAGTAGTTCAGCTTTCACTTAAATTTAATAGATATTTTTGCTTCCCATTGGACAGAAGCTCAGAGACCAGGGCTATGGGTCCAAGCGCTTTTGACTGCTTCATGGGCAGTGTGGATCTGCATCCTGGATCAAACCACCCAGGTCCTGGGCCACCTGGGCATTTTGCTTCCTCCATAACATCAACAAAAAAGAAATGATTCAGCAAAGGTGCAGGGGACAAGGGTAGGCACTATCTCCTTGGTGAGGGCATCTGCTGTAAAATGGCCAAGCTGTGAGCTGCAGTCTCACAGGTACTGTGATCCTCCCTGAATTCAGAGTTCCAGTAAAACTGGGCAGGTGTGTTCCTGACCACTGTATACCCTCCATGTTCCTCACATCAAATGCTTTACGTATTTGACTCATTCTCACTTTAGATATTAATGCTGCTCTGAAGTATCATGCTAAACCCACTGGAACATCTAGGTGCTGAACTTCCTTAGAAAGAACATCAACACTTCCTGTAGGAACCAAGCAGCAGCGTGGCACTGCTAAAAAATCTGTCTGAAAGACCTGAGCTCTCCCAAGGCTGCCCAAGAGCTCCTTGGATGCTCTGAAGTTGCCTGCTGGTGTGAGGGTGGTCCAAAAGGGGCCTGGAAACCTGATTTTATGCTGTATGAGAAAGACTGAGCAGCACGCTGCATCACATCAACAGGCTCTCAATGCTCAGTCCCTCTCTTTCGTAGTTGCAAAGCAAGTTAACAATAAATACAGGTAAAAAGCCTCCCAAAAATAGTGTTCTGTTGTCCTACTTCAATTGCATATAGTGTGCAATGAATTGGAAATGGAGCAACCAATTTGTTTTTAAATTAATTTGCTCTCTTTTACTGTGATGACAAAATAGAGGCTTACTGTACTGAAGCGCCTTTTCTAGAACTGCATGAAAGGAAAAGGTGAAGCTGAATTGCACTTCACACAGAGGAGCTCTGAAGCCTTGCATGTCTCAGAAAGTGGCTAAGAGCCCTGCAATATTCCATTTTGAATCAGAGAATCATTTAGGTTGGAAGAGACCTCTAAGATCAATGAATCCAATAATTAACAGATCACAGTGTTCACCACTAGATCACATTCCTATGTATTACTTGGGAGAAGAGACCATCCCCCATCTTGTTGCAGCCTCCTTTCAGGCAGTTGTAGAAAGGGATAAGATCCCCTCTCAGCCTCCTTTTTCCAGGCTACACAACCCCCGCTCCCTCAGCTGCTATTCCTAAGACCAGTGCTCTTGAAGTGAGGGGCCCAAGCCTTCCTCAAGCCTGCAGCGTTTTAAAAGGTGGCCAGGATTTTGGGTAGAAAATATTCTAAGTACTTTGGTAGATGCAAATGAAGTGGGGAAAAAACACCATCTATCTGTTTTGATCAGAGAAAAGGCAGAGTCCCATGTATAGACTTCCCCATGTGGAAAAAAGCTAACACCACTTAAACCCACAAAACAATTGCACCTTTAAGCCAGCATGGCTAGCACTTACCTGAATTGGGAATTACAAGGTGGCCTCCTAAGGAGTTGAAGGTCCCAAATGCGGTGCATGATGGGTCGGTTTGCCGAGCAAGGCTCTGGTTCTTCATGTTCAGGGTCTCATTCTCCAGCAGAGACTGTGTAATCTGTGGGGACAGCTTGGAGGAGAAGTCAGAGAGGTCATCCTGGGGAGTGACTGCCCCAGAGGTGTTATAAACCTTGATCTTCAAGTTGGGGAGTGGGTCCAGGATTGGAGAGTTGGTCATTGGGATTTTATCAGAGACATCATGCAAGGCGTACACAGGACCCCTGTACATGGCTGCAGCAGAAGTGAGGTCTGGTGGCACTGCCAGGAGGTCTGCAGTGGAGATGAGAAGGAAGAACTGTATTATTTCTCTATTCTGATGACTTTATTCTGAGCAACAATTTGGGTTTGTATTTGCATTTTGTCTTTCATTCCAAATGTTCAGATATGCAAAGTCCCTGAACCTTCATCTCCATTTCCATGAATCTCTCCAGCAAACTCCCAGGGCTTGTATTGTCCCAGCTGCTTTGGAATCCAATTGCTGTACAAAATTACAGCACACTTCTGCTCTGAAGAGTTCTCACTGGAAGTATTTTTCCAGGCTGCACTCAGATTTCAAATATGACATGTTTAGCTTCAGGACGAGATGTTTTCATCGCTCAGTAGATCTAGTTTTAACTAAGAACCCCTCTTTAAATGCTATGCTACCATCAACCAATTTATCTAACTGGCCTAATGACTGCAATTCCTGAAACAAAAGACACAACAAACCTATCAAGTCATCATGCCCATGACTCCCTGCAGTGGGGCACTAGTACCTGCATCACACTTTTATAAGATTTGTTTTAAAAGTTTCTCCAGCAAAGAAAACTCTTCTGCTAATCTCACATGTGACAACTCTCTTGTCATCTTAACTTTTGTAGTGTAGATATTCTTCTGGTGTAGATATTGGGGGAAAAAAAAGAGGAACTCTTCAACCTAAATAAGTGTTTTGATAAAGGCAGCACTATCTTTAGAGTGCTTTTTCCTGGCCAATGAAGTGAGGAAAAAGATCAAGCTGTTATGCACCAGTGATAAAAATATTCATTATTAAATGATGTTCTACCACAACTTCTACATTTTCTATTAAAAGCACAGCACTTCTTAAACTACTATTTATACCAGTGGAGACAGGGCATAGGAAAAAAAGCTGTAAGTGAAATAAAGGGGAGGGAGATGTGATAGAATTACTGTAGTATCACTCTTGTGATGCATCTTGCCTCCATTGTTTCTGTCAGAGCTTTGCCTTTGATTTTAACTTGAGCTGGACCTGTATTTCCATAAAAGTGTCTGAGTTTCACTCTCACATTCATGCTCCCTCTTCAGAAGTTAAATTCACCTGCTTTATACTCTTGAGCACAGCTGACAAACGCCACCACAGGTTTTGAGCACTTGACAATCACAAACAAATGAACGCGATCTTTCTCCTCTTTGTCAAGTGTCAACAGGCATCCAGCAATGTCATTCATGCAGGCTAACAGACCATAACCTGATAGCATCACCCTGAATTGGTCAAAATGGAGTGAAATGCCAACTAACCTTGCCTTGCAGCCTTGATGTTGACAGGCTGAAATCCCCCATTGAGTGCCGAGGAGTCGATAATATCCGACTCAAAGTCCCGGTGGTTCTTGCGATAGACAAACAGGGCCACGGCCACGGAAATAGCCAGGCACACGATCACGGCGATGACGATCCCCACGTACAGAGCAACATCATCCGAGTCAGGGGCAGCTGCAGGGAGAGAGGCCAGGAACCTTCAAGAAATGTCCTCCTTACAGGAACTTCCAAGAAAACACATTCTAATTATTCTTGTTTCCTGCAGACATTTACTGCCTTTTTTGTAGGCTAATTTAAAATCCATTTCCAACACCATATAGCAGGACTATGTCATTTTGATGGAAAACAATCCCTGATTTCTCACTAACTTGTGTTCTAACTCTTCCCCTATCCACTTGTTCATCTATCTAATACTCAGATTGTGAACTACTAAGCAAAACATGTTATAGAATTAGTCTTATGAACCAAATTCACCCTATGAAATGAGATAGTATGCCTTAGTGACATAATGTCATAATATTGGTATTTAGAAGTTCATCTGATACCACAACCATGTGGGTTTTTAAACTTCAGAAGCCTTATTTTTACTTTAAATAGGTAAAAGAACCACAAAATTCCATTTTCTATGGAATATCTGGAATACCAGGACGTGTCTTTAGTTGGTTTGTTTTTTTTGCAATGTAACCTGTCATTTTTCCCTTCCATCCATTTGTCTTCAAAAATATAAACTAGTAAATTAGTAAAGCAGAGAATCAAGCATTGAATTCTCATCAGTGAACTTAACACATACATATTAATATAAAAGTTGAAGTAAGTGCAAGAAAAAATGTGGTAATTTGCCAAAAGGAACCAAAATTTATTAGAGCTGTCTTGTGAGGAAATGGCTATGATATTTCTACTAGCTGCTTATACCATATCTTCAGCACCAACTCCAAGCTAATCTCTAGCATCATTACCCACCAGACAATTTTTTCCCAAAAGGTCTGAATATGTACTCAAAAATTGATGTATTTCTATACAGTGAAGAATCCCATTTTTAGAAATAGCCTAATATAAAAGGGAAGTGCAAAAACAAATCAGACTCTTTTAGTACCCCATTTTTGTTGGTTTGAAACATGTGAAACCACTTTTATTTTATCTGTTTTAGCCATTTAGGCCAAGCTGCCCTCCAGCTGCAGAGGTGAGAGCTGGCAGATGCAGAAAGGGACTGATCAATCTCCGAGAGCTCCAGGCTACCAGACCTTCAATTTACCAAACTTGAAACATCCCATTTTTAACCCAGCAGTTCAGGAAGCAGAACTGTTGAGTCCTGGCTCAAAGACAAGTTATCCTTCCACCACACTGTCCAGTTGCTAAGGGAATTTTAATGAGAAGTTTCTGTCTCTGAGGCAGCATCTTCTCCCATTTCCCTCGTGCACAAGGGCTCTTATAATCCTGTGTCTGCTGCAAAGCACTGTGCCTGTTGTCAGGCAAGCAGAATGTCACCCTGCTGAATAGGTCCCTTTTTTGCCTAGTCACACTGAGCTTGCCAGTAAAACCTGATCCAAGGAACAGCACCAAATTAGCATCCAGGAACATAAAATCAAACATTAAACTTACAAGAAAATCCATATTCATTCTGGGTTCTCTGTTCAGTTGAAATAGGATAAATGAAACCTTAAAAAGAAAGAAATTAAACAAAAATGGGAACAAAATCAAATGAGGAGAACAAAAAAAATGAAGCATGAAAAATAGTTTAATTAAAAAAAAAAAAGGAAAAGAAGGAAAAGAAACTGATGGCACTTTAAAATTCTGATACAGCACAGAATTATGATTTTGCATCCCCTGTCTCCTCCAGAGCCTTACTAAGAATTAATAAGCAGGCAGATTGAATTTCTAAGCCAAAATCGGTCTCGAGTCACTAACTTTGGAGTGCTTAAAGTCTTTCTTTTATTGAGCATAAACTGTAATGGATCTAATTTATTTCAGACATCTAGGGTCATTAGCATATGGAAAGTCTTTTTATCCTTACCCCTGCCATATGCTTTAATTCCCAGGACATGTTCGGTGAGGCTCTAAACAGTTTTTATATTTAATTATAATAGCTTGCTGTTGATCTAATAGAGCTGAAGGAGACCTGTTGTCAATGGTCAGAGGTTAAATACTGATTTGTGGAGCCGTCTATGCACAAAGCCCTGTCTCTGTATTTCCTTGGAATTATTTTATCCTGTCCTTAATAAATGCTCAATAGGAATTCCTTAGGGAGTAAAGAATTTGTCAGCAAACAGTAAACTGAGTGGTTTCTCTTTGAAATCATTAAAAAATCAATAAGGCCCCTGGGGTCAGAACATTATTTATTTGAAATCTTTGCAAGCACCATATATTGACAAAATCATAACACAATTTACAGCTTTATTTCAGGATGGATAAAGAAGAGATATCATTTCCTTTGTCTTTTCCTTCTGCAGTCCCCACAGAACAGCTCACTGGAGTTGCTTAGTTCACACATGAATCCTGTGAACTCACTTAGCATCTCCCATGTGGCAAATGGGTGAAGTGCTCCAAGTCCCATCTTGCTGGAAAGGTAAATGACAAATCCCAGCTAAGCAGGGGAGTCACTGTCTGGGATGGGATTAGAGTCAGTGTAAGAAAGAAGGTACCTCTCCTCCTTCACCTTCCCTTAAGTTCTCCTGAAGGGAATTTCACCCCCTCTCCTCTGATCACACTGCAAGGAGCTCACACAGCTAGGGACTCCCTGCAGGTGAGACAAAACTGGAAAATGGCCTCGTGGTGTGTGCCTAATGCTCAGGACCATGTTACAGGCATACCAGAGTAATAATCCACAGCTCCCAAAATTGATGAGCTTGGGTGCTCAGCATCTGTTGTGCTCTACACATATCTTGCTGCTCGGCTGTATTTTTTGTTAATGAAGACACAGTCTATCCCAGTCACAGGCATAGACATAACTCCTTCCAAAATTTACAGACATTAACTACTGCATAAATTCTACCTTACCTGAAATACCAGAGCAAAATCAGCTGATTTTTGATGATGATTTTTTTTTTTGTTTTCTGGGACATCATGGCACAAACTATACTGCCTGTAATCTCTGTTTAAAGCTTTACTTCACAGCAAGGATTCCAGCCACATCAGTGTTTAAAGAAGTATTATGTTCTTACATTAATTTCCCTGGCTCTTTGAGGCAAGTTCACCTATGTGTACTTCCAACATGCATACTCAATTTTTTGTTGATAACTGCCTTCTCTTTCTACTGGTGTACTTGAGGTATTGGCCATGAAAAATCTGGTGAGTAAATTCTGAGGGCTTGAGTGAGTGCTCAGCAAGTCTGGGCACGAATTTACAGTACTCTTGTTACTCCCAATTACTCCCCAGACGAGTGCTGAGGCTCATAACTTGGTAAACATAAATTTCAGCTATAGGCTTATGCCCAATATTTCCTTTGGCAAAATGTCTCTGGAGAGACCAAGAGGCAGGCAGAAGGAACTTAAAGGCCCAGGGACAAAGTGGAGTTTAGGCTGGGTGCATCTCTGAATGATTTTTTTGCCTTGTACTCAAGTCCACTGGGAAAACTCCTTGCAGTACAAGTGCCCCAGCAGGTTCTCAGGGGAAATGGAATGGAGCAGCCCATGTCCCCTGGCTCTGCATCACCCATGGAACTTGAGCTCACCTGCGCAGAGCTGAAGAGGCTATTCCTCTCTCCTTACATTGCATCTGAGGTGGTCAGTTTTGTGTTCAAGATTGTGCATCACTCCTGCCATGTCTGAAGGGAACCAGCAACTGCGACTCAACAGGCACAAAAGATGGCACCACCTGCATTAGCTGTGATGTTACTGAAAACATCCTTTCCTCACAGGAACATGGAAATCCAGATTCAAGCTTTTTCAGCAAAGTAAACAAGCATGATCCTCAAATATTTTAAAAGAAATGTACCTCACTGCACCCTCTCCACAGACCCTGTAAGTCACAAACACATATTCATGGCTTCCACATTTCCATAGATTTTTTCCACAGATTTTTCTTTACTGCTAAATATGGACAGCACTCTGGCAGCCACATCAGTGATGCCAATATCCTCTGCAGAAATGTTTTGTGCATCCATTCAAAGATACATCTATTGAAGCAGCAGGAAGAGGCAAGGATACTACGAGATGCTTCTGCCTTTTAGGCAGGATGTTTTACAACAAAATTAACTTTAAGCACACCTTTGTCACTCCTCCAAAGGCGAGTGGGCATTGCAGGGGCAAGGAGAAGGCCTGCAGCCATGCACTGGTGATGGGCAGGAGGCAGGCTTACTGCCACAACCCCAGCACAAGGGAATGGGGTTTTCTATAGGAAGCTATAGGACTGTCACACTGGTCCCACTGACTATGCCTTCAAACAATGAAAAAAGGACATTTTCATCAGGTAATGACAAAAACCTGCTGGGATTAGTAACTGAAATAATGAAGAATGCTTTCCCTCCTCTCTTCAAAGTAATTGCAGTGAAGAGAGACCTTTTGTGTGGTTTGTTTTTTTTTTTCCTTCCTCCTTGTATGAACAGCACTGCTTGGCAAATACCTAAGGGACTTCTACCAGGGTGATGAACATTTTTAATGAGTGTGAATTTAGAAAGATGCTGGAGAGTTTGACTCTAGGAAGGCTGCTGACTCAGAACAGCTGGTTTCACAGTGAGCTACTCTGAGAAAAGTAATTTAAGCTTCTTCCTACAGCTTGTTGGGAAATACATATTTTCAAGAGTGCTTCTGCTATTTTGTTGTGTAACTTACTGTTGAATGAGTAAAGTAGCAATAATCATACTTTATGCTTGCATAGTGCCTGCTGTTTAAGGTTCTCAAAGGCTTACCAAAACGGGTACTTTTTTCCCTCATTGTACAAGTACCTCACCCTATGTCAAACCTGGAAAATCAGTGGGAGGCTCAGGTCAATGCACATAAATTGAACCACTCTAATTGCATGGTAAAGGCATTCAGTAAAAAGCCTTTAGTTAAGTTAATGTTTCTCCATGTATTCTACTTTATAGTCCAATTTAGATTCATAAATATGTTTTTTATCCCTATGGAAATGTTTCTATCAAATATCGAAGGTGGGGTTTTTTTTAAACTAAATTAATTACACTGGCACAAATCCTTTGTACAAATGCAGATGTATCATTTAAAAGGTGCTTGAAGTAGACACTGCCTATTTTGTTTCTAAAAAGCATGAGAAGAGCAATTTAATCACCTTTACAATGATGCAACGCACTGAGAAAAGTGAAGAAGGGTGAATATGTCAGATTGTACTTGAAAAATTAACCAATCCAATGTTGGCATATAGAAAAGACTACAGCAGGCTTTTTATCAATTTACTTTAACTCAGTTTAAGCATCAGTCACACTTGGCACTGATTTGGGAAACTGTGACCATTTAACTGAATAGATTGTGAAGCTCATTTAATTAGTTTGGTGCAGTTTGTGAAGGCAGATGATCCCCAAACATTGGAAGTCTAGGCTGAGCATTCTGGTCCCACATGCATTGCTCTGACCTTCTGGGAACACGTTTGTGCCAGAGGCCCTGGGAGACAGAGCGGCTGCTCTGTGTCACTGAAGGGCCCTCAGCATATCTGCAAGTGATTGTCACCAAAGAGTCACCAAAATGACTGTTCTAAGCTCTTCTTCTTCCACTGGGAAAGAATCTACTCCTCAGCATGTACATGGGCATTTACACACACACAGTGCTCAGACTGGGAACTCAGGATCATGGCCATGGGCATTCTGAAATCCTGTGTTTGATTTTACCTAGAAAACCATGGCAAGATACTGCCTTGGCCTGTGAACTGGCATATTTTAAAGAGAAGGTTTATCCCTGTGTTATAAAACTCTAGGTCACAGCTTCATGCAGAGGGAACTTTGTAACTGGCTTCCCCCTTTTTGGTTTGTAATTGATTTTGCTAGCTTTCTAGCCATGCTGAATTTGTATTAATGAATATCAATTTTAGTGTGAATATGGAATAAAAATTATGAAAACATTTTACTCTGCTGCTTGCAGAAATTAAAATATCTACATAAGAGAGAAAGAAAAATATCTAATTTTCAATTTGTGTTTTTCCTGCCTATTTTCCCTCATTCCAGCAACTACATAGGTAAGGCAGGTGCAGTAGCTGAAGATGATCTTTCTGGCCGCTTATTTACTAGGGCTTTTACAGTTTGGGTCACATTTACAAAAATATTTACAATTGCCCTGGAAAGAAATAGATTTATAGCATTATCTGCTGAGGTCACAGTTAATGATATGTAATTTGAGACTGTATTGAGATCAGTGAGAACTGGAGACCTGCACTTTCATTTCATAAAGTGAAGATTGCATAAAGCACACCATAACTGCTAGTTTCTACTATGAATCATACTTTAATCTGGCACCACTTGCTTCTAATCTATAACTCTCTTTACTCTCTCTGTAGCAGTTTCAAAAAGAGCTGAGGTCAAGCAACTCCATGGTCTTTCTGAAAGCCTAGCCACATGACATGTCGCAAGAACATCCTGTTGCAAAAAACTCAACAGGTTGAGCTTAACATATTGTAACAGCACTTTGCCCCCTTTTGACTCCAAAATCAATGACCTCAAATCACCTCTGAGAAAACAAGATATGATGCATTCAACTGCTGTCTTCCTTTCTCAGAAAATAGATAAACAGAGACGGATTCTAACATGCAGATGCTTAACATTTGAGGGAAGCAGTTCTTGGATGATGCAAAGTAGGTGTGTGGTATATAAAATGTGACTGAAACAACTCAGTAAACTTTTTTTTTTTTTCCTGTGATATATACACACATCAGATGAATTCCAGTATCTGATAACTCAAAGCCAGCAAGCTGGTAATTATTTTTCATACCAGACCCAAACAATATGCATCTAATTGCTTCTGTTCTTAATTCTCAAGATGAGGTCTTCTTTCAGCATTAAGTCATATTACCCTCCTCACTGGGCCAGCTCCAGTAGCTCAGAATTTATTTTAACATCTTTGGGTTTTGCTGGAATTTTCTACGATGAGTCTCAGTCTCAGAAATTATCCTGGGAAGTTTGAATAAAATTGGTTTAAGAACCCTAGTAACTTTTTTTCTTGTTAATTTCTAGCTCAATGGATCTCAATGAGTAAAAAATCCTCAACTCCCCCAAAGTATATACAGCTGTTTCCAAATTCCAAGTTCTAGAAATTCAGCCTATCTCCCTTTCCTTCTAAGATGCCATTCTCAATTCCATGTCAGCCCAATTTCAAGTTTTTTTGCACTCATGGGAAGAGACATTCATCCATATTCTGAATTCCATTATACATAGGGGGTTTTGAGACAAAGAAGAAAAAAAAAATTATATGTCCCTGCAGTGTTTGCAGCACTGTGGCTGTGACCTTGCATTACCAGTTCTGTTTCCTTCTGCTTTACCTCATTCACTATCATTCCTAAAGCTATCACCAGCTTGCTTGAGTTTCTTCACTAGTTTTAAAGGAAATTCTAGATGATCAGTGTGCAAAGGCTCAACACTTTCAGAAAAGATTTTCAAGGGCTTTCAAAATATTAATTCAGATACATTGCAATGCTTTTGGCTTTCATCTAAGTCCATCTAGGTTTCCATCTATGATGGCCAAACAGTCACATATGCCCAGCTTACAAGAAAGAATTTTTGAGATTTAATTTGACATTCAGAAATTTAAAATTGCTTTGTGCAAGTGCTACTGTCCAGAGGCTGCACGTTTCCAGTATTTTCTTTTCTACAAGGGGCAGAGTTAATGGTACCAGAGTAATATTAGAGTAAACCTCATATTCTAACTATTTAGTGTCAAGGCTTCATGTTCACTTAGCATGTTGCTAATGAGATTGGAAAAGTATTAACAATAAAATTTGAACTCTACTTGCTGTTAATTGTTTCTCTCCCTTGCTATTTGGCAGGAAATGTATCACAAAACCAAGAAGACATGATACATTATACCTTACTTGTGGTGGTTAAAAATTTAAAAAAAACCCCGAAAAACAAAAAACCAAACCAACAACAGAGTTCCTGGCACAACAAAAACCTTTCAAACAGAACATGCCCAGCTTCTTCCTACATTTTCTATTCTAAAGAAAGACCTTCATGTCTGTAGTAATGATGCTGAAGGTCAGATATGATATCAGGCATCCCAGAGATAATGCACAGCAATTTATTTTCCTTCTGAAGGACTAATTATTGGCATATTCAGGGTGGGCTAATAAACAGGGAGCTTGAGGTTTTGTGACTGATTATTTACTTGGGTATTATCTCAGATCTTTCCTGAGTGGGTGAGTTAAATGGGGACACTCTCTTGTTCTCTCCTTGAACAGGAATTCATGATATTCTATAATTAAGACTGCAATTATGTTTTCATTTTAAATTAGATCCTGACATTTTGTTAACATTGATAGAGAGGTCTTGCCTGAGTTTAAACATGCATGACATCTATATGGGAACAAGGGAAGATGGAAGAGAAGGATAACTTAAAATTTGATGTGGACTAGAACATCCAGGTTTGACACTATGCAGTCTTCTGCAGTTAAGGACTTTGACCTTTTGGTTAAATCTTATGTCTTTAGTAGGACCTCACCACTGGGTTTGTTATGCCTGTTTGACAGCAAAAGTAAACACATGCCTTGCATTGCAATTTGCTAAATGTATATTTGCAAATTCCACTCTTGCAGTGACTGAATGCTAGGTAGACTTCCTGGGGTTCACTTTGCTGTAGTGGGACAAGAGTGCCGAAATGAGGGACACCACTGGAGAGAGGATATGTTGCAGACAGCTAGATGAAGGAAGGGACAATTAGAAGAGGATCTAGGAGAGGGGATCAAAACTGTTACGAATGCTGGACAAAAAGGGTCATGGAAAGCATACGTTATCCATATGGAGCAGGTATAAAAATATTTGGCAGGTTTGTATGCTCATACATAAGGTATATAACCCAGTTTATAACCTCAAAAATCCCAGAGAATACAGAATCAGCTGAATGTTTGTTTCCCAAATTCTAGATACTTCCTTCCCCAACATGAGTTTCCATGTAAGCATGCTGCAAATAAGTTTGTTAGTCCAGATTTAGAAAGAGAGAGCACTGAGTTTTACTTCTGATTGTTTCACTGACTCATTGATGAGCCTTCAGGTGCTCATGTAACTTTGCCCTGCCTGACAATCTGACAGGAAAGCAAAAAACCATGAAATAGGTCTGCCTTTGTATATGACAAGGATAATATAAATGTACATTATTGTTGCTGTATGGGGTGGTTTTCTTCTACAATTAAACTGATATATCAGTTAGACTTCTTAAGATTTGAATTCTTCCTTCATCTATCTGAGTAATATTTTGAGTTTTTTAATGTGCAGAGGAATAGGGAAGAATAAAAGAAAACCTAAGAGAACAAAGAATAATGAAAAGTATAGATGGACAAGGTTGTCTTTTTTCTCTTCTCTGCATGGCTATAATATTTTTTTAATTAGTGCAGATTTTTGAAAACAGCCTAGAGATCTTACAGCACTTGCTTTCCTTAAAAATAATGTGGAGGTGGCTCTTTCTGAACTGACTAGGGTAAAGACACAGAGATTTCAGTGCCCTGGGTTCTGCCTGTGGCTCTGCACTTCTACTTTCTCCCAACACTTTTATCTGCTTCAAGCAGTTGGTTTTCTAGGCAAGAGCTCTCAGTTGCACAGGGCCCATCAGAGCGTGGATGCTTCTCAGCTGGGGATTTTTCATGTCACTACAATAAAATAAAGATGAGTCATAACTCTGAGATGTGTGCATAAACTCCCTTGGCTGCCACACCATTGCATAGTAGCTGGGTAGAAAATGGAATAACACATCCCTTTACTCATATCAAAAAACAGTATTATGGAAAACTTCCTCTAGGAACAGATGAGATGCTTTCTTCGAATGAATGAGGTCCCCCTGCTAGGCCAAAACAGGCCAGGTGGCTGTATCATTATGCTGGCAGACTGAATGTATTGGAAGTTTTCTCTTGACCCACATGGTCTTAATAAAAGGTTTTATTTAATTTCTCTGCACACACGGGCTTCTGTTGCAGTCTCCCTTGAGAGAGTTCTGCTTACCTTCTGGAGTCTGGAAAACATTCCCCTGCTCTTTGCACGCTGACCTGCCCTGGTGGACCTGTGGTCCTCATCAAGCTGCTCTGCCCTGTAATTCTTCTCTGAATGCCTGCTTTCAAATCCAGCCAAAAAGGGAAACAAATACTTATTCCATCAGAGTTTCTGACATGTTACATTAACCAAGTAGGACATGTGCAGAATGTGTATGTTTTCTGAAGAAAGAGATGCTAATATCAGGGTAACCTTGCTTTCTACTCAGGACCTGTGTATAAACAGAGACAAGATTGAAATAGGCCAGCATTGTGCCATTTCATGCCCAAGCAGGATAAACTGCATTTTTTTCACTTGCTTAGGCACTACCATTGCAAGAGGGAACCTTATGAACTTCATATTGTTTTTCAGACGAGGATTTCAGAGCACTCAGCAAATACAGATTTGCTGTCATCATGTCACATCAATCCACTCTTGACTAGAAGGCAGCCTTTTGTAAGGCATTGCTAGTCTGGTAATAACATCTTCACATCTACTGTGTCTTTTCCTCCAGTGGTGCATCTGCTATTTGCATTTCCAAGTAGGTAACCTGCATGCAGGGAGAAGACCAGAGTGATCTGAGAGTTAGTCCAGAGTATTGCCTGTAGCAACAGGTGAAGATATTTTGAATCTTTTCTTCCAATTTTTTTAATGACAGTAGTACATCTCAGTCTTTTCATGCTCAAGAAACAAAGGGAAAGTCCACACTGGATCTGATGACCCTTGGCAATGATTCACAGGTAGAAATTTTCTTTTTATTCCTATTCAATGATAGATTTTTATTCCACAGTATGAGGCTGTATAAAGTAAGCAATTTTACTTCACAGAGCAACAGTACTATTTGTGTAACTATATAACCCATAGTTCTCAAGCAACAACATATGCTTCTGTATTATCTTGCTTGATGCTGTAAGATAGTCAGATTTGTGTTTTGAAGAAAAAATTAAAGCACAACTTAGCCAGCCTTTTATGAAAAGCCACAGTAGTTGACTAAAGCAAAAAAGGGCAATGGTTGTCTCCCTTTGACTGAGCTAGTGCCAACTCTGCACGTCCCAGGCATGGTTTCAGAAAAGCTTAAAAGACCAGCAGGCACTAACCTCATGCCTATGGACTTGCTGTACTTATTCATTCAGGACAGGGATAATACACATCTGAACACTGTCACTTCAGATCCTCAACAGAAAGGATATACGTGACATGCTGTGAGCATGACAGCTGCATGTCACAACTCAGGTAATAAGCCTTCAACATAACCATGCAGCATAGCTAACTCTCCTCATTGGTTGTCCACCTCTTCTTGACTATCAGCAGAATGTTACACATTATGCAATGCAGAAGCATCTATTTTGTGCCACACAAGCGATCTCGCACTCATTTCAGACTGTGTCCAGCAAAATACTTCCCCTGGTACGTTGCTTTAAAAATGTCTGTGACCTAGTGAAGGGAACTACTTGCACTGAAGTTTGAGGCAGCAAGAGAGTGCCTCACTTTCTAATTCCCCGCACAGAATACCCACCAAAGTCATTAGGTGATACAAGTGAAGGGCTAATTGCAGTGCTTCAGTTCAGAGCAATCCCCTGTGAGATGCACTGCATGCCTTTAGAAGTGTTGTTCCTTGCACTGAAGTATTCACCACAGTACTCACACATTAAATGGGAAATAATGCAACTATGGAGGCAATAATGCAACTAGCGTGGGTGGTAACCAGCCAATTCTTCTTACACCTACAGCTGATTTTGTTCCAGAAGATTGTATTAATGCTATTATGGGAATTATGAAATTGTTACAATGGGAACTGCTAGACAATATTGTGTAGTTGAAAACTTAAAATAGCAATGACTGCCCTAAATTTTCACTACATCTGTTTTTCCTCTTTAATTCAGCCTGCTGGCTCTCTGCAGGCTCTCTAGTTTAATGACTGTTCATCCCTTCATGTTAACGGAAAAACACTAACTACTGGATACGGGAGACTATGTGTGTACCAGCAAGATGATTAGTCTGAATAAATGCAACAGCTGAGTTGCATGAGAAATGCCACAGTTAGTGGTAAGCACAAACTACAGCTTTGGGTGTAAAATAATGTAATTATAAGGGATGGAGAAAGCTCCACTGTTTTTATCCCCACGGAAATCAATAGTGGTGCAGACTTTTGCTCTTTGCTGGAGCAGGGGCAGTCTGATGAAAAAGCTTATTGATTTATCCAGCTGATGCTACTGAAGTGAATAATAGACTGGAAGAGAAAGGGCTTGTAAATTAGACTCATTCAATCCAGCATTTTCCAGGATATCTTTTACACACAGCTATATAGAGATATATATTTACAAGTGAGTTTCTGTCAGAGCAACAGGCTAGTGACTCCTGGCAAGAGTGTCTGCCTACTAATTCTTTGACTTCAACTACACCATGGTGTCAGCCTTCAAGCTCTCACTAAAGACTGACAGTAAGGAGGAAGCACTAGGGCACCTAGGAATGGGGATTTGACTATGGTGCAGGTAAGAAGTTAGCCAACAGACTTCCCAGAGTGCTGTGGCCACAGAGAAAAGGTGTCTGAAATTTCCTCCATGCCACATGTGCCATGCCAGACCCAGTGGCATGAAGCCACTGGAAAAAATTGTTGTGAATCTACAGGTGCCCTGGCTAGGAGAATTGTCAGTTCCAGGCCAAACCCTCAAAGCCTCAAATAATGTGGAAAGAGGCATGTTGTTTTAGGAATGAAAGGAGTGCTGTGTGTCTTCCTGGATCAGCAGGCAGATTTTCTGTGAATCTAAATCCACATGGGCAAAAATGTAAGTGCTCAGATTGATTTTGCATAAACTGAGAAAGGTAAATAAAGAAAAAGAGAGGGAAGAAAAGAGAGAGAGAGAGAGAGAGGGAGAGAGAGAGAGAGAGAGAGCGAGCAGCAGGCACACTGCCATGAAGTACAGCAAATCAATCTTCTCAGCAGTGATGGATCAGGGAGCAGGACTGGAAGTTTTAGGTATATGAAACCCTGCGAGTATAAAGACACCATTAAAACACTGCCATTAAATCCCAACACTGAAGGATTATCACGGCCCCTGGAGCTAAGCAGGTCATTATGTGACTGCATATTTTTCATTACCGTTTTTTATATACATATATATGACGCAGAATAGGATTCACAACAGTTTCATCCTCTCTCCTGCTCAAGACCTCTGCTTTATACTCAGCATCCACTTTCACAAATAAAATGCAATATACCATCAACAGATAAATGAGATCCCTACAGGGTTTTTATTCTGCTGTACTATTATATCTACTTTTCCACAAGATTTCTGCTTAAATGGCTCTCTTTATGCACATACACAAAGATGACATACACCTGTCTAAATATAATCTGATAGTAAAGAGCTCTTCTGCGTGGGGAAATGCATCTTTTCCTCCTAATTTGCCATAATGACTTATTAGCACTGCTGGAACTAGAAGTCCATTAGCTTCCCTACAATAAAAGTCACCAAGGTGTTACATAGTAAGACACAGCTGAATTTTTTCCCTATCCTTAGAAACAAAAAAGAGAGGAGTTCTGAATGTTACTTTTCCAATTTCACCATAAAAACAAGTGTTTTGAGGGATTACAGCTTTATAGACCGCTGACATTGACTAATAGCTTTTAACATGATGGAAATGCTTGTGTGTGCCATTTCAAGTAAGATATTTGTAAAACTGGGAAACCTCAAAGTAAATGGTCATGCTGTGCCATAGGGTAGGTCAGAGATCACTACCAACATAGTAGCTGTCCTACACAGCACTTAGTCAAAGACCAGACCAATTTATTAGCTGGTAGTGTCATTTTCTGTCATTATGAATATTTCAGTCAAAAGTAACCTGCCTCAGAGAATAAGAATTCTTTACTCCTTTTTTATTATAGAACTCAAAGCAGTTTATGATCTGGACACAGAGGTACTGGAGGGGTAGAGCCACAACTCTTTGGACAACAGAGAACTGAGGCTTGAGAGAGCACTGCTGCAGAGAGATGAGATGAAGGAATAGGAAAGAGCTGTATGCAAGGATTCTGGCTCAGGTTATGGTACTAATGAAATGTGAAAGGGAGCTTTGATGCACCAGCAGACCAAAGAAGACCTCATTTTTGAGAAGGGATGGAGTGTAGAACTGAGTAATTGTTCATCAGTGTATATCAGAATTACACTTAAGCTCTGCTTTTCTTTGCTTCTCTCTCTATTAGTCAGAAAAGCAGGACCACCACATGAATAGGCACAGGTGGAATAGACTTCAGTGCTAGAGCTGATCCCCATGAGGCTGCAGCATGCTGGCAACCAGATAGGAAGTTTGCATCAGCACTGCATTGATGCACTGTACCTCTTTGTACCACAGGTCACCCGAAATTCAAAAGGAGCATAACTATTATAAATAGAAATACATGCTCTCACCATTCCTGACAGTAAGAAGCCAGAAGCCAATCTGCCTGGCCAAGTTTACTCTTGAAAATGCTGGCTTTGCTCTGAATGCTCTATTTTTTTCCATTTGCAGTGCTGTAAGAGCCACTGCCAAGGTTCTCTGGACAGATGCTGAGCCGATATAGAGAGGAGGGCTGTTTGCTGGGGAGGGCAGGCAGTAGAAGGCTCTGTTGTGACTCTTTTTAATTCTTCACTGTTTCATATTTCTCAGGCAAGAGGAATGGAGCATCCAGACTGATTGAGAACTGGTCCCTAACTCATTTCTCCTACAAATGGTTCTATGAATTTAGGTCATTGATGCTGATCTGTAGTTATTTCAGGGTTTGCCACATACATCCCAGATCCCAGAGAGATCACTTACCCTGCATGCAGAGCCCATCCGTGCAGTTCTTGGACTGCAGCACCAGCCCCTCGCAGTCCTTGCCCCCATTCTTGGGAGCTGGGGCCGTGCACTCTCTCCGGCGCCAGTGGGTGCACTCCGTGCCACAGGTGGACCACTTGCTCCAGGATGTCCACTTGCCATCCACTGAGACAAGGAGAGGACACAACTTGTTAGGGGCACACAAAAGTGAGACCAAGACAGAGCGATGCATATGTCAGCAGAAGCCAGTCTGCAACTCCCAGCCATTCCTGGCAAGGCAGAAGGATCATTCATCAGCCTGCTTTTCTACTTCTGGCCTGCAAATACACATTCACCCCCACATCTCCCTTCTCTCTGCCCTCGCCCCATTTCTGGTCTTTCTTCCCTTTTCTATAAACTTCTAACCAGTTTATCTGTGTTCAAAGTGTACAAGCAACAAGTCAGGAATCTGATTTAATTTTGTGGCAGGGGGGTGGCATTTTTTAACACAGAGGTTAGACTTGTTCAGAAATTCTTCTTTAATAGGAAAATATTTAATGTTAAATATTCTCTATTTAAAGAAATCTCTAGAGGCATCAGTTTATTTCACATGAACAGAACCAGGCACCTTTCAAAATCCTGCAAATTATTTCCAAAAGCACTAAAATGAACAGCTGAAGAACAATACATAAAATTGTTTCAGTGACAGTGCTGGATTACCAAACTTCACATGCTGAAGATGGCTTACTGACAATGATTTGAGTGGGTCAGTAGTAGGAGAGCACTGGACAGTGGGACAGATGGCAGAATTTTATCACAGAGAAGTCACCAACTACATTGCACATCCTGAAACAATTTCGTACTTTTCAGAAGTTTACATTTAAATAACTTCCAAAAATATGGATGCATATCTCCTTCCAATAAAAGATGCCTTTGTATTTGACAATTGTATATGCCAGGTAAACATCTGCCTCAAATTTAATATCCACAGCCCAGATGCTTTACTTGCTGAGACAGCTGGACTGAACAGACATTGCAAACATATTTACATCACAGTTGCTTTCTATATTCACATCCCAATTCTTTTCCAGAGCTTTCAACCTCTATCTCCTACATTTTGAAGCTCTGAATGTTCCCCAAATCCCCGGAATTACAAAAGCTAAGACCACAGTCCAAGCGGCATGAGAAAGAAGGGCTGGAACCCGTGCTGCTTGATATGATGTGCTCACTATTTTCTCTACTTATGCACTACAATTGAATACAAATTCCCTGAAATGTTGGATTTATTAATAACGAAAAGGAAGCTTTTGCAAGTAATAGTGTTCTCCTGAAACTACTGATGACAGAGTACATATGTGTGCTGTTCATACTGAACCTGGACACAGAGTGGTGCAAGCTATTTTCTGGACGCTCTGGCCCTCGCAGAAGGCGCCGCCATTGAGCGGGGCGGGGTTGGTGCAGGTCCTCGTGCGCTTCTGGAAGCCTCTCCCGCAGCGGCTGTTACACACAGACCACTCTGTCCAGGTGGACCAGCCTCCATTCACTGCAAAGCAACAGAAAAAGAGCCTGGTCACACAAGCAGCCCAGCCTGGGCAGCCCCAGGGCGCTTCTGGCTCTGTGTCATGCGGCCTCGAACAGTGGCCACAAGAGCTGGCACGAGAAACAACACTGAGCAGGGACAAACCCACGTCTCCAACACACCAAGTGTATCCCAGAGGTCATTGTACAAGCTGAAGAAATGCTGATGCTGAATGAAAAACACCGCTTGATGACTATTAGGGTTGGCAGGTGACCTGCCTTATCCTGAAAACCAACCTGACCCAGCCTTAAGCACCTGGTGGAGTGTGTATGACCAAAATCCCTGCAGGTTCAGAGAGCTCTGGCAGCCAGAAGCCTGTGCTCTGAAAGCTGCACCATTTTCCAGAGGGAGATCACCTGCTCACTCCCACTCATGCTCAGATGCACCCAACACCTATGCATGCTGAGAGACCCCCATGCTTTCATTAGATACTGAGAATTTTCTTTTCCTTTCTTTCAAGAAAATGACTTCAGGATGTCAAGACAACTTCATTCACCCCTCTGTGGACACAGCTGGTGCATATATAACTGTCCCAGCACTTCCCTAAGCTGTTCAGAATGAGCTAACACTAAATGCATTTCTTTCTGTTGGACTTTGGGAAGATATTTATCTCTGGGAAGACATTTATGCTGAATCTCCTTTTCACTCACCACAGTTTCTGGAATAGATGGAGGGATGAAGAAGGAGTTGAGCTGCTCTACATAATAATGTCATTGTCAGGTATGGGTAATCACATATTAACTGCTCGGATTCCCTAAACTCAAATGTTTGCGATATGACACAACCCTTAAGCAGTTCTGGCAGCAAAACCCATAAAAAATGCCTGCTTCCTACACATGTCTCTTGAATACACTTTTGAAAAAAAATTCTGTATGTGTATGAGGAAGGGTTGTAGTATGCCTACATCTTTATGTTTCTGTATTCATCTCAGTTACAAAAACATGGTGCTCTTGCATGGTCCATCCCTCAATATCAAAAGCACTGCTAATCAACTCAATTCAGTCAGTTTTCTATAAAAACTGAAGTAAAAAGCCCTCATTGTAACTTAGGAGAAGCAACTGCTCACAATTAAATCTAACTGCTACCCTGAATATGAAATGAATATTAGGGATAATCATAGGGATTTTTTCCTACTTGTCTATCCTATAATTAAGCTGATTGTAAGAAACACCAGTTCAGTCAGCTGGCACATAATCAGAGCAGGTTTTGTTCTGGTGGATACCCCCACCTGGAAAGCATTTGGGGAAGTAACTCTGCAGGGGCAAAGGCCCCAAATGGTGAGGCAGAGCTGCAGCACAATACAGGCTGGAAGAGACCCTAGGAGGGAATCCCATCCTTTCCCAGCCAAAGCACCGCCAGCCTCAGTCCTATCAGGACTGTGGATGCTGACACAGAATAATGCTATCCCATGCTTTATATTTCCCTGATGTTCAGTTTTAAGCTAGGCTGTGTGCCTACAAACTGCAGTCCCAGAATGCTTTGCTTCTTTGCTCTTGATGTCAGGGTACACTTTGGAAGTAGGCACAAAAAATACGCTTATTTAAAGAGATATAAGAAGATGGTGGATTCTGATGGGTTCTAACATTCTTACCAGTCATTGGAAGCACAAACTCTCTATCAGTTTCACTCTTATTTCTGAAAAGGGTGAACATGAACTGTGTTGCTAGTAAGCCATGCCTTGTTCACTCTTGCTGGAGGATGTACCCTGGTGGCTCCTTGCTGCATGCAGCCAGTGTGTGTTACAGGAAGGGGAACAGCTACCTTCTCTCCAGCGAGGCTGTTCCTCCTTTAACACCATTGCCTGTCACCAATAAGACAGGCCATCAGACTTCTGAGGGATTTCAGCAGTGTCCCCTGACTGCAGTCCCTGTGTGTGGCTGCAAGGCACCAGGAAGCACAGGCAGCCTAGCCTGGGCACTGACTGCAGCCAGAGTTGCCCAGGGGCATTGTGCATCCCCCTCCTGCCCCACCTCCTGCTCTGAGTGTGTGTCCATCCACATGCAACAGTACAAGGCACCACCTACCATAGACTATCACAGTGGCTGTGGTGCTTTTCCTTTTGGCCACAATGTTTTTTGCGACACAGGTGTAATTGGCAGTGTCGGAAAGCCGGGCTTGCTTGATGATCAGGTTGTGATCAATAGTGATGTAAAAGTTTCGGTCTTCCACGGGATCAATCACCTCTTCATTCTTCAGCCACTCCACCTTGGAGTTTCAAAGGGTCAGAGGGGAGGCAGTGAGTCAGCACCAAGTCACACCAACATGGACAGACACAGTATCTGTGATTACGTTGCTCATCCCAGAAAACACTATGAGCCAAGGCACGTAATGAAGGACTCACCTGATGAACGTCTCCAACTGAAACAAAACACCAGGGCAGAAAAACAGGAGAACACTCTGCATGCCTACCCTTTCCTTCAAGTCCCCTTTTGTCCCACCCATCCACACAACAGTGTCTTGCCTTACCTTGAAAACATCAATGCATTTTCAAAGGCTGCCAGGTACTATACAGGAAAAAGTGGATCTATGCTTTCAGAGTCAAAAGGCAAAAGGAAAGGGTGATACCTTAGGAGAATATCTGCAAACAGAAAATTCTCCTACAACATCTGAAACCCTAAATCAGCACAGATCTCACCCATTGTTTTCCATATCTTGCCTAACTAGGCAGTTAATAATGCAGTAACCTTGTAGGTATCTGGCCTGAGTCTAAAACCATGAGGCTCTATACCAGAGTGGGTAGCACTTACAAATCACAAATCCCAATATTTTTAAGTACACTTGCACACACATGCACATAGTCTGGCTTCAATGAGAATGAAACAAAAAAGAGTCAGTTACCAAGGAAATAGGAAATCACAAGGACATCATTTTTCCTCTTTATTTGTGTAAGCTATATTTTACTTTAATAAAGCATGATTTCCTAGGTTGCACAGAAAAATATTTTCATATGAGATTTTTAATCTAGACAATATTCTCTTTATTGCCTTCCTAAGACAACACCCTGTTATATCCCAGCTGACTGCTGTGAGCCACTCTAATATAATTTGGCTGCAAATCTAGTAGCTTGTTTTCATTTGAACTGAGTACCCTGAAGGACAGGATTGGGGCCCTGGATGGATCAAAGCTGGGCCTTCACGTCACTGGATCACTTCAGCCTATGCCCAGGATTTAATTAAAGTAAGAAAAACAACCACAGTCAACTCACTAGACTTGTGAGATGCTAGGAGCCAAGTCCTTCTCTCACAGACTCCACTTTTCTAGAGACATTTGAGGAACTACCCAAGCACTGACACCCCAAAAGCCACCTGAGACAGCTGTACAAACTGCCCCAAACCATGGCAAGAAAAAACAATGATTTCTCCTGGTGTTCAACATGGAGGGCTCAATTCATCCCCAGAAAAAGCCAATCAATTCTGCAAGACCAGTGCTGGCAGATGTGGGCTTGGATTACAGGTGCCTACCACCCACTCCCCACCTTTAGGCCTGCCTTAAGCAGCTCCACCTCCCCTACTCCAGTTTGTGTGCATGCACTTCAGGTATGAGCTGCTTCCAAAGATTTACAGCTTTAGTGAATGTAGAGCCACTGCTCCAAGGAAGGCTTGGTTTTAACCCCTCTTTCACAGCAGATCACTGTGGGATGTGGCAGCCTCACAGCTGTCAATACTGCAGAGCTTAAACACAGTGCTGTAACAAGGGCTCTGGAAATGGATACATGTGTCTGCCAGGAACAGGGGAGGAAGAAATAAAACATAAAACTTTGGAGGCTGTATTTCCGTCACCATCGCAATCATGTTTCACCACAGAAGATACAAGCTCTTAGTCAATAATCTGTTTTTCCTTGACAGAATGACTAAACTTGTTTTTCTGCCTTTCTTGAATCTTAACAGGTTTCAGGTATAATCAAGACAGACAGATTCCTGTTTAGTCAATGGCAATATTTAGCTCCTTCCTCACCTGCAGGGCAAGTCTGCATGAATTCTAGACTGAAAAACAAGCCAGAAACTTTTCTCCATCAGTGACATGCTGCCATTTAACTGCTGCCTCTCACACAAACCCTATGTATTTCTTTGGTTTTAATGTCACTATTTATTTCTGGGATGTTTATGCCAGGGCTGTAAAAGACGCTACATATACTGCCAGAGATTTGTACATCCCACTTCCAAATCTTCCTCTGCTTTGCACATTGAGGACAGCAGGACACCAGTAAGGACAAGACTACAGTCTTCATGGTCTAAGGCTCAGCTTAAAATATTTCTGGTATGCCCACCCAACAAGATACTCTGGCACCCTTTGGCACCCCCAAGGCTCCATGCCCAAGCATGTGGTTCTTTTTTCTACTTCTCTGCAACATTTTCTCTCTCTGCAAAAACTCACATACATGTTCAATCTCAGCCTCAAATGAGTAGACAAAATTAAAGCTGTAAGCATTGAATTCCCTATCATCCCTGCAAAACCACCAAAGATAATATGAAAAGAGAAGTTGCCAATTAAAAAAAGAAAAAAAAAAGAAAAAAAATCCCTAAACAAAGCAGCTCTGTATAATTCAGTATATTGCCTCTGGCTCTACACCAAATCTCTTAGGAAAAAGATCCTTTTCACCTAATGTCTCACAGAATTTGCTAACAGTAAAAGTTTGAAAAACAACAGGATATCTTTTTTTTCTGCCAGTACATCAGTAGTTAGTGTGCATGTCTAAATGCCATCTCTTTTAGAAGGTATCTCTTTAATATACCTAATTCAGTCGTCTGGCATCTAGGTTTTTATGTTGTCTGTTAATGTTGCAAACTCTAATGTCAAATCTGAAGGAAGGAACTGATGGATGATTTGACAAGCAGTGGGAGTCTCCTTTCACACATATTTTAGCCATCAGTAGAGTAACACAAAAAAGAGAACATCCCTCTAGTGGCTGTGTTTTCTCCCTCAGTCCTTGTAGAAATGGGGACTAATTAAACACACTACAATATGTGAGACTGTTGTTGGTACTTATTTTCAATTACTGTTGGACCCATTTTTTATGGTGCAGTTGACTGCAGTGCTCAGTGCCTCCAAACTTGATTTTTTTTTTTTTTGAGGTAGCCAGAGTAGGTGGGAGTAGGGTTGCTCTATCACGTACGTAGGAACAGATCAGGTGTCAAATACAGAACAGAAGCAAGCAGAATGAGACAGTGTGATTTATGAGTGACAAGTATGCGAACTGTTATCACAGAAGTTAAAAGCAACGATCTCTTTTGATGCCATGTGATTCCCCAAGGTGCAGCCCCCTTGCTGAAGTAGGCTGTTAATCCAGTCAGTGCAGAAACTTATCCTGAATTTAATTCTGCAGCCTGAATAATAGTTACTGGCAGCTAAGGCACTGGACACTTCTGTGCCAGAGACCTGTACACCTGCAGGCAAGTGGACAGAGGAGCAACAGGATATAAATGGGCACTTCAAAGTGCACAAAAGCCTGACTTCAAGCTCATACCAAATCACATCCTCACGCCTCCATTTTTCACCTCTCCAGAGATGTTTGAAAGTAGATGTTTGCTTTTGCCTAAATATTAAGAATGTATATTTACTGGCTATAATCAGAACAATTCTTGAACATGTACCTAGCGCTGTGTATTCAATTAAATCAGGCACATCCCTCCAGCTGTTATTGATAAATATACTGATGGTCATGCATATATGTAGAAAAAGCATGGGATTAGCTTTTTCCTTATCATAACAGCAATCATTTAATTGGCAAAAATTATGCCATGAAGGATAGGGTAAATGTACCCTCTGGGAGATGACAGCTATGGAAAATTACAATTACAACAACATACACATGTTTTTTCTCATATACCAAACCCCTGGAACAAAGCAGACAAAAAAAATCCCTTTTCTTCTTGTTAGTTTTGTCCACAAGAAGGTGTTTTTGTTATATGTTTGCAAACTGACTAGCAAGAGAAGGCCACTCAATTGAGGTGTGAGAGTGGTGAATGAAAACCTGACCAACAGAATCTGCAGATGCTGAGAAGCTGGAGCACACCTGGAGCCAGCTACCTTTTGGTCAGAGCTCCTTAGCACTCTGGATGCAACTTGGCAGTTCCATGAGGCACATGGATCCTGCCAGCTGCACTGGAGCTGCACAGCCAGGGCTGCTAATGGGCTGGCAAGAGAGCCTGAGCAGGAGATTGAGTTGTCCCTGCGGCCAGCGGGGGAAGGCACGATCCAAGGTGTTTGTAATTTAGAACAACATACCTTGTAGTGTCTTTTCTGCCATCCTGCTCCCTGGTGAGAGACAGATGTGTTGTCTCTAATCATTCACTGATTGGTATCGGGAGATACATTAACATAATTGGCACATTTGTTCTAATTAACAGAAGGAACCTGCCACATGACACCCAACCAAAAAAAAAAAAAAAGAAAAAAAAGCAAGACCATCAGCAAGAACAGAAAACTGTGATAACCACCTCAGCTCTACCTGGGAGCTGCAGCCAGACCTGTGCTGCCACAGGCAGTTTCCAGCAGCAGCACACAGAGACACTGAGACTTGCAAAGCCAGGCCAGGCTTCTATGCAGACTAAATGAACACAGGGAACATAAATCACACAAGCGATTACACATGCAGGAAAACCTATTACAGAAGCTAATTGCTGATACAAATTTAGCCATACCAAGTTACCAGCATTCCTAGGCACTTAAATCTCTTGGCACACTTGCATATGCGTGACTGTTTTAGAAACTGGTAGAGCAGAAACACATCTGCTCCGAAAGAAACACAAGGATGGAAAAGGAATATGATCTCATCTAGATGCTGTCCTCTTGATCATAAGAGTTGCTCCCTACACATCTGGCAATCTCAAGAGCTAAGTCGGCAGGATCTGAGTTCTGGATCCCAGCTACTCATTGCCTTCTCTGCACCAACCTGCCCTAGAGTCATCTTCAGAGCCAGGAGCACCTGCTGAAAACAGCAAGTCTTCTACCCTCCAGACACAGGCAAAGCCTGCCAGTGCAATTTTCCACAAGAAACAAGATGCAAACATCTGGGAGCAGCAAGAAACTCGCCTTGATGAAAGGCAATTTGTAATTTTGGAAGGCGAGAACATCGCACCAATGCCTTCCCCATGCCTGGTTGACACAGCAGGATTGCTTTCCATCTGGTTCCCCATCCACACTGGATTGTGGCTGGTGTTCTCTGCAGCTGTGCCAACTGCTCCCAGTGGCACGGCTCGCCTTGCAGCAGTCCCTGCTGAACTGGCATCACCTCCAAGAGCCATAGGGAAATCTCAGCTCCCCGGCTTCACCTGGATTGTAACACACACACACATTCCAGTAATAAATCATTTGTGAAACTAACTAACTACTAATTTGGACACAGCACGAGATGTCTAAGTGAGACTGAGAAAACTCTAGCAGTTTTCATATAAGCCAGCAACAATTTTAGGTACCTTGATACTTGAGTGCCACTTTGAAGAGTGTTATTTGATTTTGGATCTAGTTTCATCCCAGCAACTGTCTGCTGAAGAGGATGTTGTCTTCCATGTACTATTTACTGGAAAAATATTTCATACACATTTAAGACTGAAAATAAAAGGAAAAAGAAGTGATCTCCAAAGCAACTGAAACTACAGCTATGAGAGATTGCAAAACATACCGAGAATGAGACAGCAAATGCAAACCACAATGGTGTTTTGTTCAGTTGTTCTTATTGTGCTTCTGCTGCCAATAAGGAGAATTGTTGTTCCTGCTGTGGAAACGCTTCCTTAATTACACATATATCCAAGCTTTCTGCTTGCAGGGTGTATGTACAGATGCTGGATGTCTCCAGGCCTATTACAGCTTTGCTTTATGCACAACTGAGAAGTTAAGCCTCAGAATAAACTTCTGAGGTGTACTGGTAGCAACACATGGAGAACTTTATTCCACAGAGTCTCATAATCAAACACAGATCATGGCATTATTAAACGAAAACCACAGCCTCTGCTATGTGGCCATCAGAAGCTGCTGGGCTTCTTCTCCCATCTAAAAGAGGAGCTTGAACCGGAGGCCCACAGCTCACATGTTGACTGGCACTTTTGGCACCATGTGGATGTGTGGACAGGTAGGTTGTGTTAGTTACACCAGAATCCCAGAGCTGTCTCTGCCACAGAAAGCCAGCTGTAGAGAAGAGGATAAGCTAGTTCATGTCAGTGCTCTTGTAGAAAATCTCCCATTGTAATATTTAATAGAGGAACCAGAAGTTTGACTGTTCTCCAGCCCCACAGATCATCCTTGCCTGAGCTGAATCATTCAGCAGCTGGATTCACTTTGGAGCATGCTCTGCCCTCACTTATATTGGCATCAGCAGAACTGCACTACAAAGGAGAAGTACAGGGTTAGGTCCCATAGAAAAGTCAGGTCTCAAAAAAAAAAAAAGCCATTCTGCAAGAAGACCTGTGCTCTTTGGCATGGGATCTGCATTGTGGAAATGAACTGGTAGGAAATGTAAAAACAAGGCTATCTAGTAATCTAGTAGTCAGTGTACTTCCCAAGAAAGCACAAATCCAACTGCAAACCTGTCCTTCAAGCAGGAGGTTGTGACCTTATGTCTCATGCTTTGCAAGAGTGACTTGATCACCCATCAGTAGGCTGGGGGTTAAAAGGGACAGAAATGAAGGGGACCAGGTGCTGACAATTGAGGAGTGGTTTATCCTGTACTTTTGGAGGACAGGCCTGCATGGTCAGACCTTATCCAATGGCTCTCCAAAGCAAAAGATAAACAACCCTCATTCATTTTGGGCTGTGGTCCTTTACACAAACCTGATTGCCCCTCCCCACTCTTCCTCTCACTGACACCCAAAGGCAGTTCTGCTGTATGTCACAAGGCACTGCAAAGGACAGTGCCACTTTTCTGCAATTATTAACATGTGTGGCCACAAACTCCACTGCTTGTCTCTCTTGGAGCTCACTTTTCTGCTGTGAATATGAAACACTGTCTCAGTGACACACACCTGCATGGAAATGCACACACATGAACTCCCAATTAAGGGATAACTACTACAAAACATAAGAGGCTCTCAGGAAACAACACAAATAGCACTCATATTAATAATCGATTAGATGGAGCTGCCTATTTGGAGAAGTCCCTAGCTTCTACCAGCCTTTCCCTGGGCAAGAGCAGGTGAATAAAGTTTCTGCCACAGTCATCTTGACTCAGCAAAACATCCTCTTCTGCCTCTTGAATCAGTGATCCTTTTCCCCTTGCTCTAGTTCCTAATTAAATCCATGAATGTGGATAAATATCACATCCAGTTTTAAACACAATTGGGTCACCAAAGTGTACACTACACCCTGTTCTGCAATTAAATTACTCTGTGAAACACCTCAATCGAAATTAAAGAAGCAATTACCCCCTTGTTAAAGGCACCACAAATCATACATTTCAATGCAAAAGTTCATCTGGCAGCTTACAGCATATTAACCAATCTTACATCTCATTTGTGTTTTGATCTATAACCTACCCAAATGAGCTAATTTGATGTGACTCAGTGTCTCTAACTATATTTTATCATGTGCAATATGATGCTGGTGTCTTTCAAAGAACAAGTTAAATGAACTAAGGGGTTAATTGCGAACAACTCAGCCATTACTGTTGGAGGGTCACAGAAGGTGATCCTTCCTGCCTTCTCAGGTTAGGTTTAGAAAATCGCACACAGAGAGCAGAGTGGAATTAAAAGGGATGTTTCTGTTTGTGCTGGGAAGCTGCAACTGTCTGATTTCCACTGAGTGTGAGGCTGGCAGATCAGACTGCTGATCTCACCACCTTATCCTGCTTCTCCCCATTGGGGAAAAGCAGAAGGCAGAGAAGCATAGAGCTAGGGCAGGGTGCCCAGGTTTGTTTTTACGTCCACTCATTTTTTTCTCTTTTTGTCAGAGCAGGAATATTTGAGTTTGCCCCTTCCCCCCTCAGCTATGTGTGGAAACCTCAGTGTAACAGCACCTGTGCTGGTCCTTCTGCTGCTTGCCTGGGCCATGCATTGGAACAGCCCAAACATTTACCTGGGTGGTTCAGGACCTGTAGGTTTGTTCAGCTTGATATTGGCTATAAACCTGGGAGTAGGGAGGGATCCCATGGTGCAGCTGACACCCATGCTGGTTGGGGCTGGTGGGCAGTGGTGTACGATGGCAGAGAAGCTGATCTGGTTTTTCCAGAGACCATGGAAACCCTCAGTTCCTTACGTTGTCCCAAATGAACAAGGAGATGTACTTTGATTTGACCTCAGGCCCTAAGGCTGGTGTATTTTAACACATCTGTTTGTATTTGGATTTTGGCTTTTTCTTTTTTTTTTCATAGTGCCCATGACCTGAGCCTGCTTTAATGCTTGTCATGTACTAGTGGATCTGAGGGACTGGTAAGTGTTGCTTTAAAAGCTTTGACTGCCCATCTCTGTCTTTGTCCTTTTGCCCTCTGGAGAAACCGTAAGTTGCTATGTAGTTCAGCTTTTCAGTTGTCCTAAGATCTGCTCTAGCATTGATCCATAAGAGCTTGACACAGTTAATTGCAATTAAATATGCTGGGACTGATAAGACTGAATTCCCTGGATACTGAAAAGAAGACAGAATTTATCCCTGAGCATGCTTGTTCTCACCACTTTGAAATACCAGGAAAAAAATAAAAACAAACTAAACAAAGAATGAAGGAGGAGAATAGAATCAAAGAGAAAAAGCAACTGAAAGATGTTGGAACTGTGGACTCCAGCACTGCACCGCATTACACTGAGGGTGCATTTTGTACAGTCTCACAGTGTAAGCTTTTCTTCATCTGTTTTGGTGTTAAATCTAGTGGCTCCTTCAGAAGCCAGAAAGTGGAAAAAAAACCCCAACCAAACCTAAACAAAACACAGTTTCCAGAGTGTGAAGAATCTAAAGCACATGCTCACCAAAGCATTTGGAAATGCTGCTCACAGCTGCAGCATACGCATTACCCGACTCTACTTGGAATCAAAGCAGTGTTTCAACAAGATGGAAAACAGCCTCAGTCTGCTGCCTGCCTTCACCCAAGCCCTTCTTATAGTACCTGTACCATCATATCAGAAACTTCTCCAAACAAATAAATGAAGTCTTAAACAAAGAACTCATTCATCTTTAAATTAAAATAATCATGTAATCCTTAAACCCACCAAGTTATCTTTCATCTTTCTTTTTTTTCTTTAAATTTATCTTACTAGCTTCAGCAAGTGGCTGTAATAAAGTGTCACATTAAGGTATTCATATTCATTAGTGTTCAGGTCTTTGTTCTTTTAATAGTGTTGGAAAGAATCTACAAAGAGGCTGTATTAGGCGGCTGTCCAATCTGGGTGTTTGATCTCTTTCTGACTTCAAAAGTCAGAAGAGCAAAAAAAACCACATTGAGAATGTTCTTTTGAATGTCAGATAGGGAGTATAAGATTTCTGAGCCTGCCAAGTGTTAATTGGTGTCTGCCCTGACCATAATACAAATAAGATTCAGAGTCAGTCAATGCACCCTCATGAAGAGCTATTGACAGAGTGAGCAGGATACTGGAAGGCAGGAAAAAACACAACTGTTATGGCAGCAGCTCACAGAGGATTTTTTCAGAGATCACTTTCCACAAATCATGTTACATTATGCAGTTTGGGTCTCAGGTGATGGGGTATAACAGACCTTTCTCAGGGAACAATCGGCCTGGCTACTGAAATTCCAGTGGTGCTTGTAACACTGCACAGAAATGAACGACCCGTCAGCGTTAATCTCTGCTTCTAGCAAAGTTAATGAAGCTCCCCAGTACTACCTTGCACTGCCTGAACAACATATCCCAGTGCAAAAACTCCTGTCATGCTACAACAAGAAGTTGATTTGATGCAAAGAAACATCAGAAAGGAAAATAAAAACCTGCTGCTAAGTTCTTGATGAAACCCAACTGATTAATATTACAGTTGTCAGCAAGATGGCTCGGCAGACCTAAACACTCTTTACAGTTTCGGAGATCGTAATGGGGAAAGAAAACAGCCTACAGAACAAGAAAATGGGAAGAATCTTCTGTGCTAATTATTCTTTCTGATGTTTGTGGACACGTTTCTGCAATTCTGATTAAAGCTAAACTTGGGTTAGATGGGGAGGTAGCACTTTAAGCTTCATCTCCTGAGAAATCAGCCATCAGCGCTGAGTGACAACCACTTTGCTACTTAGCCATGACAGTCTGACTTATCCTAATGCAAATTGGCAACAGTTTCTTCTGTGCGTGGTAGAGGAAAACCGAAGAGAATTCAGATAGGGGAATTACCGTCATTAGCAATCAATTTTTCTCTTAACAGCCGCAGTGGATTTAGGAATTCAGAGGCCCCTCTGTGACTCAGCAAATCCCCTTCCTTGAGCTGTGAGTCTGAAGCTGGAGGCACTGCTGCACTTAGGGAAGCTGCTGCTCACTGCTGTTGTCAGGAACAGATTCTGCTGAAGGGCAGGCTGGCTCCTGCATGGGGAGGACAGGCTACCCACTCTGGGTTTGCTTAAAAGCCAGTAGGAAAAACAGCTAAGGCCCTGAAGATGGCTTATTAGGCAGATACATTCTCTGTTTTCCCAAACCTCATGCTGCTTTACCTGGGAGCCCATATTGTACTACGATACATCCTCTCATGCCAATTTGGCAGGATGGTGCATACACATGTGAGTGAAATATAGTCTGGCAAACTAAAAATTAAAACATGTTTGAAAGGTACCCCTCAGAAGAAGTGATTTTTTTTTTCTTCAAAAACAAAAGGAAAGATAGCAGGCTGGTATTAATATGTTCCCTCAGCTACGTGTCCTCTGGATACCACATATAGTTGTGATTTTTCAAAGGGAAGAAAAAACTGAAACCAAACCGCCTGCAGCTCTGCCCAGCAAGGCACCACAACCCAAAGCCATTAATCAGGTCCTAATCAATCTTGCCTATGAGCAGCAGTCAGTCAGTTCTCCATTAGCACCCATTCATCACACTCTGCTGTAAGTCACTGCACCATTAGCCACCCATCAGGCCTTACTTAGGATGTCCCAGTGCCAGACAGTGCTGTGGTTGCTCACCTCAGCTACTGGGATGCCTTCAGGGGGACGGCACTGGAGCAGGACCTCTTGCTCCAGGGACACTTCTTTCCCTAAGGGCTCCTGCTCGAAAGTTTTCCGGAGATCTGAGAAGGGAGAAGAAAATAAAATAATTAACATTATTATCATTTAAATTACATTTGATTGCCACACTGGATAAATGCAAGAGACAAAGAAAACAGCAGTTCTGCTCCCTGTAAAATAAAGCATTAAAAAAAGTCTGGGTTATGTTTTCATTCAAACACTAAGCAAAGATTTCACAGTGGATTTATTACTTATATTGTGGTACAGCATGTGAACCCAGTAAGCAACCAAGGCTTCCTGTGGAAGGTCATGTCCAGACCTTCAGAACTGGACAAAAAAGTGAAACAAGTCCCTTCTTCAGATACTTTATGTTTGCTAAACTATACCAGTGAAATACTAAATAAAGTTATGGAAAATTAAATAAATCTGTAAAACTGAGTAGCCTTAAACTCATAGATGAAAGTGCTCATGTTGTGATTTAATGTACTTTTAGCTCATAAGCATTAACTTTACAGCTTTAGCTAATTTGTCTACACCTTATCATTATCCCTATAGCACTAAGTTATTATTGTTATTAATAATAATGTAGTAATAATAATGATAATAATAAAAAGTCCCTTTAAGGAGTTGAACTATGTTTGGATCCCTCCACAGTACCACAGAAATGTGGCAGACTGACAGGGCATCAAATGCACCTGCAAGGATCAGACCAGTTCATTGTACTGGACAGATGCAAAGTCTGGCTTTTTTGTACTCTTCTGTAACATCTTTGCACTGATGGAAAATTGACTTGAGAAGTTCCCTCCTTATCACTATGTCCGTGTTTGTGCCATGGACTGGCACCCTCTCCACTGTGCCAGGGAGGACGTGGCTTTGGAGAACTGAGCATTCAGCCCCTGTAGCTACTGGGGATATTTCTCCCTACTGCCGGTTCCTTCTGCAAATGGATGTGAAACCATGCTCAAAGTTACATCAAAGAGCTGGCCTGACTTCAAAAACTTTACAACCCAGTTATTTTTGTTTTACTTCTTGTTCTGAAGTCAAACCATTTCCGTACATCAGCTCACGGTGGGGTTGCACAAATACTTGTGTCATATTGGCAACAAGACGCAGTCATATGGGAACAATTTAAAAGCCAGATATTTCATATTTTGAAGCCATAACCTATGACTGGGCTGGAAAACATATCACTGAATTGAACCTGTTTACAAATAAAGCAGTGAGTTATTTTTCTTCTGGATTACCTCCAAGACCTGATTAAGAACTGACCCATAAGTAACTGCATCAGTGTTACCAAAAGGCAAAACCTGGGGCTGGCAAATGCAGAGATGGAGAAGGAGATGCGGTGACTGCCACCAAAATCAGCTCCTCTGATACCTTGAAACTTGGAATAGCATCAGACCTCTATCTCTTACCCTGTATTGGGAAAATATGCTTGTTCAACTACCTGGAATTCAGTATCAGTTCAATGGCACCATGGAAAAGCTCAGACATAGCTGGAGATGTTCATTTTAACTTGACATAGTGGCAAACTTCTGACATCCAAGCATTTCCCCAGTGAAACTGAGGCATCTCAGTCCTTCCTCTGCACCACAGTCATGAGAG
The DNA here is from genome assembly GCA_013399915.1 of Illadopsis cleaveri. NCBI lineage: Eukaryota > Metazoa > Chordata > Aves > Passeriformes > Timaliidae > Illadopsis > Illadopsis cleaveri. The sequence goes on along the minus strand of VXBB01014296.1, from coordinate 191,819 downwards.
AAGCAGCCCCACACCTCATTGCTTTTCCACCAGCAGCATTCTTGCTCCCTCTGGCACACAGGGCAGGGATACTGAAAGCCTTTCTGATGGGACAATACTTATGGCCACTGTTTAAGGCACCAAAGATAAACTTTGGCACATCCTACAGCAGCAATGTAAGAAATTGCTGTCCCCAGCTCTCTGCTTGGTTGGGATTACATTCTGTCAAAAGGAAGTGCATGCCAGTGTCACAACTACCTCACTACAAACCCCACCCTTCCAACCTCAGCTGTTGCTGAAGGGGGCTTTACCCTACAACAATAGATAACTTAGGGCAAAGAGGAGGACCAAAAATCTGGACATGAACGTTTCTTAGGATGACATGCCAAGTTTTGCCAGGCTGCGCCTGTCAGCATTCCCATCACACTTGAGTTATTCCAAGCCAGTGAGGCTCATTCATGTGACAGCAACCATAGCAAGTCTCTGATATCTGTGCAGGGCTCCCAACGTATTTCCAGCACCAGCAGCTTCATCACACCCTCTCTGACAGGCCACCCAGTGGTGTGTGTGTCCTACGGCGCCATTTGAGTAACCCTTAAACCCTCCAGGTGCCCATGGGTGGGAGTCATTCCAAGGGCAAAATGCCGAGTTTTGGCTAGCTGCAGTTCTGCACATTAAACATGGAAATAAGCAGCTCTTTCAGGAGCTTGAGGTTCTTGGGAAGTTACATTCCTCTTTGGGCCCAGGCTCCTCACCCATCCTGTGGGCTTGATAGGCATCCTGGGCACACATAATGCCAGCATAATGCAGTTTGCTTTAAATTAGCAAACAGCTGGGGTTATATTGCTAGCAGTACCCATAATATCTTACTATTGCCAGTTCCACAGGTATCTTCAGAAGAAAAGGATTACCTCTACATCAGGTGCACCTTTGTGCATTTAGGTGCACACACGTGCACAATGCAGACAATTATTGTGCTCTAATATCATGGTTGAGGGAAAATGAGGAAGTTACTGTAATAGTGATAGAAGCATATAAGCACAGTATTAAATAGCATATTAATAATAGCTTTCATGTGTTCAGGCTGAAGACAGTAAAGGGATATTAGATAATAATCTGAATATTTTTCTTGACATATTGATTTACTGTCCTGCCTACCTTCCTGAAATATTTAACAGAGCTCTGGTTCTACATTGCCTCACGTGCACGATAATCACCTCCCCCATAAAGCACTTGCCTTTAGAAAAATCCCCAAGTTCAAGTGCATACAAAAGTAAATAGCGTTAATCTAGAAATGTGTAATAACAGTAAAAAAGTCCCCCTTTAGCCTCTTTGTCACTAGCAACTGAAATTGCTAGGTAAGAGCAGCCCCTTTTCCCTGGATATTGCTGCAGGTGAGGTGAACTGTGTGGGACCCTGGCTGCTCTCACCCACAGGGCCTTGCTGTGGGAGGATGCTCTAATGGCACCGTTGGGTTCAAGCACTTCAATGATTCACAAACTAAAAATACACTAAGTAGGGCCTTTGGCATAATAGGCAGTAATGTTCTCAAAGGAGCCATTAGACACTATTGAGTAAATTATACTAATTTGGCTGGGGTGAAGGTACATAATTGTGTATTTACAAGATTGGGAGCTCTTATATCCTGTTGGCTCCCTCCCACGTGCTCACAGCTTTATCCCACCACCTCCCACAGCAGCCATGTCACCTACAAATGGCTCCAGATGGCAGCAGTGCAGGGCACTTTTGGTTAGTTGACCTAACCAAGTATAAGGTTGGTTATTGGTGACACACACAAGATGGGTGATGTGACACACACAACTGATGAAGAAGCAGAGGGCCTGGACAAACATCTTCATCACCTGCTGTAACTATCATGAAACACCCTGCTTGGACAAGTGGGTTTTGAAATGACTGGTTTTTTTCTATGGCCCCTGCTATGATTTTTGTGGATAACAATGACACCCTTCTAATTCTTCAATCTTCAGCTTCCTTTGCCATTTAACAACTATAGTCATCATGGAAACCTCTCACTGTCAGCTGGGAGTAGGTGAGCTTGCTAATGTACTGAGGGACTTTGAATTTTTCCCAAGCAGAGTATTTTCAATAGCACTTTTCAATTTCTCAAAGTGTCATTTAAGTTACAATTGCTTGTGAGTGAGGACAGAAGGGATTCATTTTCCCAGAGAATGGTAAGAGACTAATAAAATACATCCCAGTTGAAAAAAGAGAAAAAAGAAGAAGCTTTAACCATCTTCAGAAAATATGCCTGGAAAAGGAAATCAATAAAACATTTGATCCATTCTGGATCAGGATCTCTGTGTCTGTGAAGAGGCAGTGTGCATTATTAAAGCCTCGGGTGGGCAGCAGCCCTGTTACTGAGATGCTGAGAGAGAACCTTCCCTACTCTCACCTTCCATAAGGAGGACAAGAGAGAGAGGCAGCTGTACTTTCTTGGCATTATTAGTTTGGTAATATAGAACAATCCTATATTGCTTCTGTTAGAAATACTCTTCCTCTCCTTATGCAGGTAATGTTCCCAAGTGGAGAGAGCTGGGGTGGACAGTGGTGCTGAAGAGCCTAGCTTACCTACCACTAGCTCTCTGATAGATCTCACCCAGCTGCAGTTGGGGATGTCACTGCCAGGCTCAGGTAACAGCCTGTACCCCCACAATGAGCTTCACCCCACCTCTACCTTCCCTTCAAGGCCATCTTCACGAAAGAAACCAAAGGCAGCATTTCTGGTCTGCCACCATGAGCCAGGCTATTTTGCTTACTAAAGCATAGTCCTAGTAAATTCAGAGGGGGCTCTTGTGGTATATATCACAGCATGTTTACAGCATACTTATGGTGAGACTTCCCTCCAAGACTCCTGAAATACTCCTGCACAACCCTCTCTGGTAAGGACATATGGCTGCATAAGAGCTGCATGGAAATAAGAGAATTTTCATAAGCATAAAACTGAAATAAAGTAATGGGAAATCAGTTTCTCAGTGTACACCATGTTGTTAACTTTACTTTAGAATTGCTATGCTTTTTGAACAAAGGGGCATTAGATCTAATTTTTGCTGCAGTGCTAAATTACTTCATTATATGTTTAATGCATTTTTTTCTTACAAAACACTCAGAAGTTGAATTTTTGCCTGCCAAAGGTAATAGATTATACAGGAAGTCATGCCATTTCCCCACTTCCTTTTCTACCTGTCAGCTTCTAAGAAAGAGCAAAGAACTACCCTATTATTTCTTTTTAATCAAATACATTTTATCTCTTTGTTGTTCAGGGTTTTACTGTGATGTGTGGGGGGTTAAAACTATAAGGATATCTTTTATCATTTCTGAGAAATGTGATAAGAGGCAGACCAGGCGCTTCAACGTGGTGCTAATGCAAGGGTGACTAATGAATGAGCATGAAAAACGGACACTTGTCAGCCAGGAATTAGATGCAAACCAGACGAACAGAACAAGGCAGCATTACTGTCAGGGAAAGATGGATTTCTGCCCTTGGTAGACCTTTAAGACTCTCTTCTCCTTCTAGTAACTCCAACGTCAACTTTCTTCCTATAACAAACAATCTAAAACATAAGCAAGCTTTAAGAGCACAAAAAGAAAAAAAAAAACACCACTTTTTTTTTTTATACAACTGTCACATTAACTACGGTCATTGAGAGAAATATGTTCAGTGTGTGCTTTCAGAGAAACAAGTGTTTAAGAATGTGAAAAGATCTCCACAAAAAGCATGCATTTCCATACAGAAGACAGATTGCTTTACATAGACAAGTACATAGAGCCATCCATATAAAACTAAACATATCATAAGAAAAAACCACAAAACACTAGAGAAAAAGTGAGTATGGCTTGGTATAATTTTAGCTGCTATTAGAGGATTGGTATGCAATAAGTAACCAAGATTTCAAGTCTACCTCTTTCCCTTGAGAGTATTCTCAAGAGGCAAGGTTCAATTCTGTTTTAATTTTACCTGGTCTAATAATAACACCCAAACAGAAAAATAACTGCAGGAAAAGAGTGGTAAAATGCCACTGGTGTTCTACAAGGTGAAAGAAAGCCACATGCTTGTGAAAACACATCTCAGTGCACTTATTCCCAGACTTGGATGACTGATTCTTAGTTTGAGAAATATGACTAATATTGTAGAACTGGTTTCTTCCTCTTCCATCACTTTCCACAACATGGATAGAGTTGAGACACCTTTTTTCTTCAAAAAAAGCCATTAAAGACTGAATTGCAAATCTAGATGTAAGAAACCCTGCCCTGTCAGGCATACTTTGGCCTTGCTTTTCTGTTCACAGCTGAGTCTATGACCTTTGTGTGGGGATCAATCACACTGGTGGGTAAGCAATGGAAAGGCTAGGTACAAAAACCTTTTTTTCCCCATTTTGTTCTTGTGTGGTTCCTGTTCTGTGTTATTAATTAGATCAAGCCAGATTTCCAGTGAGGCAGCCACAGGAGTGTCATCAGTCTGTAACCCAGGGGATCCCTCTGCAGCCTCTATCAATGGGTTTTGTAAGTGTGGTGTCCTGCCCTGCAGAGTCCCCTGCTGTATCAGCTGTACACTGGGCGTTGATCAAAGCCTCCTGCCCTCCTCCAGAGCACTGCTGCTCATGGAATGGGATTGCAGCTGGACGGGGCTGTGCTCTCAGCTGGCCCACGCTTCTGCAGCTGGAGCTGAAGACTGAGGAAATAAGTCAGCACCTCAAAATTCTGTCTGAATGCTCAATACACAACTCTGTTCCACTCCTTCCTTTTATGGAGGGGCTGTTTCACTTCTGGCCAGTCCTGCAGAGAAATCTTGCAGCACCACAAGGCTGACACAGCCACCTTCTCCGTCTGGAGAGGAACAGCATGGATGGTGGAACTTCCACCTTTCCAAACATGCCTGGCAGCTTGTGTCTTGAGCTGAGCTTGTCTGTAGCCCTCTGGTGACCCAGGCAGTAAGGCTGACACCCCACACAGCCAGGAAGCAGCACGAGCTTCCATGGCCGAACAGCTGAGGGGGCCTGCAGCAGCTTCTTGGAAGTGCACATCTTGTTTTGGGGATGCAGGCTGTTCTGTTCACTGACCTGAGCTACAGAATGAGGTGAGGAACACCCTTTGCTTGGAGGCTACAATCTCCAAGACACTCTGCATGATCCCAGGATCTTTTCTCCTCTTTTATTTCCATGTATTTTTAACCTGAACAAATGGGAGCTGCAGACTGGCCAGCCCTCATTCTGTCAATGGCACCTTCCACCAGCTGGGGATAACACTATACCCCGATGACTCTGGAGACTCACTGCTTACAGATCTGCAAGAAAAACATTTTACTCTCCTCTCTTTAGCTCCAAGCTAATTCAGCCAGATGCTCATAAGACTAAACAGTCTTTTGCAACACAGCTTCCTTGTGGGCTGTGCTTAAAATGGAGAATGACCCACCCAACACATTTGGTATTGAAACAACTGTAAAAAATACAAGTAAACAAACTTTGTCAAGAATACACTGAGCAGATGGGTTCCTAGGTGTACACTGATCACACTGTCCTCCTCTTCTAATTTTGCTTGATAGCAACCTGAAAACCAACTTATAAACTTAATTATATTCATTATTTTATTTGGTGATTTAAGATGGACTCCTAAGTTCTTGTTTTTCAAATAAATCTAAAAGTAATGTTCAAATGACCTAACTTCAACAGATGACTTTTTACATGACAGATGTGCTAAAGGTACTAAAGAAAGATATTAGAAACATCAGGTGTACATTACAATTCATATGTAGAAATGAATTTACAAGACACTGAAACACTAAAACTGAAAACTCTTTATATAAGTGGTGTTTTGTTGTTGCTCTTCTGATACACTAACCTAACTCACACAGAGGTCTGGTTACTACTAAAATATAAGCAAAAGCTTGTTAACTTTCTGGCTGGATCTATCAGCACTAAGGCCCTAATCAGACTGTGCTGAAAGATGATAATTTAGTAGGCATGACAGTGTAGGTAGGATATTCTCAAAGCCCCTACAGAGGGATTAAATGAATGTAAATTCAGTAAAGGAGTTTCCTTTTGTTTTTTAAGCAATGCTAACATGAAGTCCACCGTAATTTACAGAGTCTTGGCTCTTCAATACAATGCAATGTAATTTTTATTTATTACTGTTGCAACTGCATTCTTAAATTTGGGAGTGTTCTTGCCTATTAACTTGGGAAGTAGTACAGAAGTGTGCTTTTCAGGAGCACAGAGAGATAGGTAGGACTGAATATGCTAAATGCACAGTTAACCTCTCTGCTGCCCTTTCTGTAATCTGCTGTTCTTCAGTAATCCCCGCTCAAGACCACGTGCCTCAGTCATCCCTTTATTAACTCTAAGCAGCAGATATTGATTACTAGCAATTTAAATGGTACACAAGGAAGGAATTAAGGTCCTATCCCTGCTAACTGTCATATGGACTTGCCAAAGTACACAAACCACATTTTTATGATATTTTTTAATACTGGATGTACCTTCCCATTAAAATTTTCAATTGTAGATCTTCCTCTGCTTATCTTAACATCCACCCAACTTTGCTCCTATTGCAAAGGGCTCTAATGCTTTAGTGGCTGCAGAGAGTGTCATCACAACTCTGCTTGGATCAGGAATGTGAGAGAGGGAAGAAAGGCACTGCAGCCATGTGCCATGGGCTCCAGCACTAAAAGGTGAGATAAACAAGCATCAGTAAAGAATATGTGATTGTTTTTCATATCTGCTTCTTTGCATAACTGCAAACCCCTTGTAAGCGGAGATAAACCATCAGATGAACCAATCTATTTTTCTGTACCACATTTATCTTATCAGTATACAGAATCTGACATGCATGTATTAACTGCATGCCTTTGAAAAAATGTCTGGGAGAATAAAGGCTTACAGATAAGTATGTGGGAAACTAATATAAAATTATAAAAAAGATTAACAAGCACAGTTCCTTACTACATCAGGGCTTTTAAAAATCCTTTTCTTATTTTTTTCAATTCTGATTTTAAGATAATGAATAAAGGAAAAGAAAAAGCTATTCATATCCATTACACCAAAGAAGATCAGGTAATAGAAATTACAGAAACAGCTTCTATTTTCTTACAGATGTTCAACAAATTCAAAACCTGGGAGCAGATTTAGGGCTTGAATTTTTACTATATTTTATCAAGGAGAGCATGGGTTAACATCATGAAGTCAGTGAACCTACAGCAACACCAAAGTGGTGCAAATGAAAAGTGAGGTTGCTCTATGCACAGGGGCTCAAAGCAATTTGTCTTAGCCATCCCTTTATTATCTGATCTAAAAATTAGGTCAAATCCTGCAGCTACTGTTTAGTCTTTATCAGATATATGTTCCAGTGGGTTTAACTCTACTTTTGGTTACACAGGCTCAGATCTCATTCATTGTTTTAACAGGAATTTTGCCCTGTTAGGTTTTATCTACTCAATGACATCAGCTCTGTTACAGAAAATTTACATTAAAACTTTATATTTGGTTGCATTTTTCACAGCCAAAGGTAAAGCTGCTCAATCCTCCTTTTTCTCCCTCCCTCCACAACAGCAATTTTTTTTAATTGAGAAGGAAAACTGTATCAAAACATATTAGTGACTTCTAAGGCTCCTCATAGGATTTGCCTAAGATAAATCAGAAACGTGCAAGTAAATAGGAAATGTGTTTTAGCACTTTCGGGGGAAAATATCTCACAAAACTTATTCTATCTTTTCAGTTCCACCAACATATATACATTAGGTGTCACTACTTTGTTGGTTTCTGATATATCTAAAATGGCAAAGTGAAAATGAACCTCATCAAATCTGCTGGTTGAAGAGGATTAAATGCTCAGCTCAACTCTCATGGGGAGACCAATGCCCCAGGACGATGAATTCCATGAAACAGGAAAATTATGCCTTTGCAGAAACAGCTTGCACAGAAGGGAGTCATTTCCCAGCACACTCATGATCCAGGAGTGCAACAGTGATTTGCTGTTAAATGCCCTGAACACTTAGGGAAGCTGGAATGTTGTCTTTAAACTCAGACTCTTTTCCTGTCGATATTGCCAGCATGGGCATCCTTTGAAAACCAGCAGCATCTTTAGTCCATATTTATAGATCACTTCTTTCCTGAATAAGTGAAGCTCTTGGTCAAAGCAATGTTGCAATTGATTTTCACAGAGAACTTTCATTGACCAGGTTGTTATGTACTTTCTGACACATGCCTGACCCTGTATTAAACAAACACAAGCTGCTTTTCCAGGATGCACATTTTTCACACTTTCAAATTACTTTTCAGTTAATTCTATTACACGCTCGGTGAACAGTGATGCAAGGTGCTATTTTTCTGTTTGTTTGTTTTAATGGAGTGCAGCTCCAGCCCTTGAGAGGACACAATCATTCCAGAATAAGATGTAAGGGCATAAGGGAGAAAAGACAGAAAGAAGATAAGGAGAAAAGGAGAAGGAAATGAACAGGGAGAAGGAGAAAGAGGGAGAGGAGGAGAGAGAGATGGGAGAGAGAGAGAGAAAAAGAGGAGAAAAGCTTTTCCTAATGTGCTAGATATGGCTAGTTATGCTACAGTTGTATCTGTCAAGATAAAATCACCAGGTTTGGGTATTAAGATAAATAATTCCACTTAAGCAGTTTACATGCTGCATTGGCCCCTCACCTTTCCTAAAGGTGTCAGTGCTCACTCTTGTGCCAATTAAAAGCAAAGACTGCACTGGTGACAAATAAGCAGCTATAGCTGCAGACTGATGTGGAGAGATGGACTCTTCTGTCCCATTTAAGATTAGGACATCCTTAATTTCTTGGATTAATAAATACTGCATAGAACCTACATTGTATCCCAGCCTCATGACACACTGTGTAACGATCAGAACACTTACCCAGCTGTGTTGAAAGTTTGTTATGACACAACTATTATATTGCCAGTGCACATTCAGTTTTAAAAAAGTCAAAGTTGTGAATACAGATTAGTGTTCGTGTAACTGAGTTTAAAACATTGAGTATAAAACAGTGGTCTTGCAGAACAAATGACATCAGAAATTAAGGCATATTCCCCACATGATCTTCCTGAGTTCCCCAAAAAATAGGTCAGAGTTACCTGACAAATTTACAGAAATCTGTGCATGGACAATTTTGCAGAGAATGTGCTTTTGCTGCTGGTTTAAAATCCACAGATTGAAGGACTCATACTTCAACCCTTAATCCCAAGGAGTCTAAGTGACTTGCCTGTGTCACAGCTGTCCAAGGACCCCAAATTCAGAGACAAGAGGTTAAAAAAACATCAGTAAAATACAAAGCCACATTTGAGTTACAGGCCTCTAAAACTCCCTGGTGTTTATTTAATTAGACTTTTCTGGGAAAAAAAAAAGCCACTGAGACTCTGGAAAAATCACTGAACTGATTGTTCCTCTTTCCAAAATATAGTAAGAAAAATAAGGAAACTCTGTATTATGAGCACCTTCAATAGAAATGTGGACATCTGGGGAGAAATGTCAGTTGATACAAAACAACTTGCATTGACACATAATGATTATGTGTTATATAGAAATTAGGTGCACAGGTATGTCAGGACACAAAAGTCACTTAAATATCAAGTAAAATACACTAAAGTATGTATAAAATACTTCCAAACTGTGCTAATTTAATGGTCATCTGTCAAGGGCTACCTGGCAGGACATGAGAATCTATGGAATGAGTTAACTGAGGAGTCATAATCTAAAAAACCTGTTCAAACATTGCAAAGCCTCTCTGAAGTGCTGACTGCTTGGAAGAAAAAAAGAATTGAAATTACTTTCTTTTGTTTCACTACAAAAAAGGAAAATCCTCAAAGTTTTGAAAAGCTTCCTGCCACAGGAAAGCAATACGCACACATGTAATGGCATTTCTGTTTTTGCAGGAAGAGTATCTTGTACAATAATTTAAATTCCCCTTAGCCCTGGGGAAATTTTTCTCTGGAGGCAAGCCTATACTTAGAAGTACAGGTCCCTATTTCCTATTTTACTTGGACTAAAAGCATTCAAAAATGGGTATTTAAATAGCACCTCTGAGATTTGTATCTGGATATTTACACAGAAGGTACCTCCTCTTGGAGGATTTAACCAAGTAGTAGTTCCTCAAGAACAGAAGGAGAATCAAGCCCTTAATGGAGAGTTATAATGACAGAGAGTTCTTCCTCTAATGTGTCTGTGAAAAGGTTTATTTGGCTGGAAGAATTCTCTTATCCCATTATAAATTGTTAGGCACAGCGTAGGAAATATAAGTATGCTGCAAATCCAGCTTCCAATGACCTTTTCTCACAAAATGTGTTTTTGCTGAGGTGAAAGCAGTGGAAGAAAGGCAATTCTAGATGATATATTTTGTTCCTATTATACAGAACAGTATTTCATCATGTGAAAGAGAAATAGGAGTCCCCAGTGTGATTACTGTATTACAAAGAAAAGCACCTCTTTGAAAATTAATGAACATTAAATATTTGTACAGTCAAATGAAGATCTGTTTTCAGGGAACTGGTTGCCCTGTGTTCTTGGGGTCTAAGCTGGGAATGGTTCCAAATAAATACTGAGGCTAGTAGCCATGAATAACAATGATGAAATACCAGGGTTGAGATGACCACTTTCAAACTCATATTACCAATCTGATCGCATGATATGCTAAACACACACTTTTTTCTTTGCTAAGGAACAGCAGCTCTATTATCTAACTGTGGTGATATATATTTTCAGCTTCCTGGCAGACACCAAGCTGACAATAAGTCAGAAATGTAGCAAGTGTTAGCAAATAAGCAAATAAGGCTAGTGATGTCCTGGGCTGTGTTAGAGAAGAAGTATTGACCACAGATAAGGGGATCTGATCCTGTCCCTCATTTCAGCTTTTGTGAGGTCACATCTGGAGTATGGGGACCAGTTCCGGACTCCCCAGTGCAAGAGATACATGAACATACTGGAGGCAGTTCAACAAAGGGCCACAAAGATGACAGCAGCATCTCTTCTACAAGAAAATGCCAAGAGAGCTGGGACTGTTCATCCTGGAGAGGAGAAGGCTCAGAGGGATCCCATCCATGAATATAAACACTGGATGGGAGAATGCAACACAGACATAGCCAGGCTCATTTCAGTGGAACTCAATGATGGGACCAGAGGCAATGGAAAGAAGATGAAACACAGAAAGTTCACTCTGAGTATCAGGCAGCACTTTCTCATTGTGAGACCAGTGGCATAGGCTGCCTAGAGAGGTGGAGGGGTCTCCTTTGTTGGAGATATTCAAAAGGAATTTGGAGATAGTCATGGGTAATTGGCTCTATATGGCTCTGCTTGAGCCAAGAGTTGGATCAGACAACCTCCAAAGTTGCTTCCCGCACTCAGTCATTCTGTGGTTCTGTGAAAAGAACAGCTATCATCTCTTTCCATAGCTTGCTTTGTTAAGGTTCCTACTCATTAGCTTCAGGCCCTTTTATTGGGACATAAAACTGCTGTAGTCAATAATTACTGGTTTTGAGGAGAATGAGGTTTAGCTCTTAAGAAGAGAATAAACTGAAACCCTTGTGAATATTTCTGAAGGCCTCAGTTTCCATATGCATCGATAACTGCACAAAATACAGAGCCTAAGTGTTTGGAAACCAAACATGTCCTTGAAATGGCAGAGACTGCAGTTCTCCTCAGCTGAACACCACGTCCCCAGGCTGCACAGCCAAGCACTCACATGCAATGCGGACGTAGGCCTTCCGGCTCTTGGTGGTGCCTGCGGAGCTCCAGGCAACGCACTGGCACCAGTAATCCTCCGGCCCGAAGAGCTCCTCCACCTGCTGCCGGGAAATCTCGATGCTGACCTCCCGGACAATCAGACCTGTCAGGGGACAAGGAACACACACTGGTCAGCGTTGGGCTTACTGATGGACAGAAAATGAGTGTAGTCACAGAAATCCGCTTGCAGAGTTGCTGGGAGACCTTGCAGCTCTCTACAAATATCTACTCAGCAACACAGACTGTCATAAGGATGGGAAGTGAAAGAAACTCCCACTTTATCTGCATAATGAGAGATGTGGGTGGCTGAAAAACTAATTGCTGATATTTTGACTTTTATCGCATACAGCATGTATTTTAGACAAATTGAAGGAACAGCAACTCAGCTAATACAGATTGTACCACATCTCTAGGACAATTTACATCAAGGAACATTGCAGACCAGTTTTATTCTGACATATCATAAAACCACATAATCATTCAATTTATACGACTTCCTCAGCCCTTTTGTACTTAATCTCTTTTTGCTAGACAGACACAGCACAGGAGAAATTCTGTTCACTATGACACTGAGCTGCCCAGGAAAATGGATTTCAGGATGGCAGAAAATGTCCTGATGCTTTGTAATGATGAGCACATGTGCTGCAGTATGGGCTGTATATGCTGCAAGATGGGCACTACTACTGTCATGTATGCTGCAGATATTGTGATATTTTTTAAGGGATTTCATAACATAGTGAAACACAATTCAGTGCCTGACAGTCTCTCTGGCCCTGCCCTCTATAACCCATCTCAGCACAACCCTCCCTCAAACCCACAGTTGCACCCACGAGGACAGTGACCCATTTGCCATCCTTCCAAACAGACCGAGATTAGCGCACACTTCCCACACAGTGCTCTCTCTGGGGAAACTGCTTTGCTTCCTCTAAGTGCAAGGAAATGTTGCGGTGTCTCAGACACCACTGTGAGGATCACTGGCAAAATGTGTAGATCCTCCAATGACAACCACTGTGGTTCACACTGACGCAACCCCCTTCTCTGCTTCAAAATGCACTCCCTAGTCAAAAGGCTCTTAATTACTGCATGGGGGTGGGAGAAAGTGTTTATACCTTTTCTCAGCATATTTGGTCTTTGCTGATGATACCCAAATATTGACAAATTTCTAATGCATGTCTGTCTCTAGAGAACACCACTGCCATATCAAAAACACACTCTTGCAAACAGCCTTGAATATATAAATTCACATGCAAATCTTTTGTGTAGTGAGATTGATTTTCTTTTTCTTTCCAGAATTGCCAGGAAACTGAACAGAATTATCCTTGGATCAGAGCATGCACAGTTTGTCCTCATCACCAAACACCAAAGGGCAGGTCCTTCTGCTGAGCACAGACTTGAGCCTGTGGAGGCCAGCTAACCCTCAGCCTCCTGCCACAGAGCTTACAAGGGGATATTCATAACGTGAATGTTCCCAATTGTACAGCATGGCATGTTCCTCAAGCACTAGAAACCAGGCCAGCCCTTTGATTTGCCTCCAGCCTCACAGAGGCTCCATTCAGGGAGCCAATGATTAATTACTGTTTGCACACAGTTGTGCACTGTCACTGCGGCTGCATGCTGCCTGCATCCCAAACTTGGGCAACAACCTAGCAGCAGAAAGGAATTAAGGCATGTAACACCACAGACTTCTCTGGTGGGAATGCCTTCTAATGAGATGCATTTTCCTGCTAGAGACTATCACAGCCCAGCTCCCTTTTTATTTCATTATCCTTGACATCTTTAGCCATTGAATAATCAGCTTCTTTGGGGGAAACACTTAATAGCTCTTGTCCTTGAAATGAAATACTCAAAATATGGCAACAGCACTCTAAAGAATGGAAATCAAAGCAGTGCATGGGCATTTGATATGCAGTGAATACTGCGTTATAAACTTATAAGCTTTGATGAGCTAATTTGGCTCCAAAAGTGGTCTGAGGGATAGCTTTGGTCCTGGTGAGAAGAGCATGAAGAGGGTAGGGAGGGAGCATGTACATTACATCCATAAAAATTGTTATATTTTCCCAGTGCAACTGCTGTTAGCCTAAAGATTACTTCAGTTCATTCCCACAGTTTTTATTGCACTAGCCCAGGGAGCTTTTGAAGGTCACAATATTATGTTTTTATAATAAGCCTGATTATGACAGAGCTTGATGAAGCAGTGAACTTTGTTACCCAAGGGCCAAAACAAGCATGCTCATAATGACCATACAGGTTAATAATGATTACGAAATACCCTTAATATTCAGGACACAAATGCCATTTTCTGATTGTCTGTGGATGATACAGAACTATATGACAAATAGCTGCCCTCTTTAAATGCACCAGCAGAACTTTCCATCACTGACTTCCTGAGATGCTTTCTAATTCAAAATAACATGCTACTCCTGGTTAAGCCTTTTGGGACAGCTGTGAAGTACTGACAGGTTTCAGGTTATTCAAAGTAGTTTGGTCTTTAAGTAATATCAACAGTTGTGCCATGACCAAAGAGACGCACATCTTCTTTCCATAGCAAATAAACACTACCTCTTTCTGCTTACAAGCAAAACACATCATCGCGTCTTGGTCTCTAAGATAAACTATTTTTCCTAGAGTTCAAAATGTATCAAACCAGTTGGTAGTGTCACAAGATCATATGGATTATAAGAATCCACGGCCAGAACTCAGAGATTTGATTCCACCCCTGCTTCCCAGCACAACCCACTGTGGCACCTTATTGCACAAACAGCCACACTGATTTAGGAGGCAACCCTCACCAGCTGAAACGCATCCACCCTCAGGCCCCAGGGCAGGCACAAGGAGACATGTTTCCCTTGTTGGACCAACTTGCAATATTGCTCTTATTCCTTCTGCTAGCACACTTCAACATCACCCCAAACACAAAATCCCTTTCCAGGCCATATTGCAAAAACTGCAATTTGCTGAGATATCTCAGATAGCAACTGCCTTGTTACCAGCTGACACACTGCTGTACATCAGATTTCACAGAGGAGCTGGCGTACTCTATCTGCCTTCATTCAGGAGTGTATTGCTTATCTGTCTCACGTGGGCACCAAGTGCAGGAAAACACTTGCATGATGAGTTCAAACAGAGAACTTAATCTTATCTCTGCTGGACCTGCCTCTGCTTCTACACCAAAGAACATTAGCTATAATGGAAAAGGAAAGAAAAAAAGGGAAAAGGAGAAAAAAGCTGAAAAACCCATGTTTCAATATTTCCAGACAATGCAATGTGTTGCACCTCTTATTCAGGTAACTGTTTATCAAATTGCTTGATGATGGGTGACTGCACAATCTCTGAGAGTAAAATTAGAAGTTGCTTTATAAAATGAGTCTCTGTATTTTGCCCAAATATACTTAAGCCAAGATAAACTAAGAGATTAGCAATAATTTATGCATCATATAACCTACCTAGTACTGGCCAATTCTACTTTGTCACTGTGCTAAGTAACAAAATGTCATCTTCTCACTGAGAGTAAATCCTCTACCTTATCTTTTTCTTTAGAAATGTATTGAATTTTTCAGTCTAGTTCTTCATACAGCTAAGCTATATAGCAGGTGAAGATACACAGCATAAATGTGGGGGGTTTTTGAACACTTGAGTAAGCTGTACATTTCCAGAATTACGTAATAATCACTTAGATGGTGGAACAGCCCAGAAGAAGTCAGGATCTTCCTATTTCAAGCAATGCAATAACAAACAGAGCTGAAGGGAAATAACAGCAGTGTGGGCAGCTAGAATGCTTGACAAGTTCTTTCTACAAATCCACAAAGAGCTGACCAAAGGGATACCCCGGACCATATGATGACATGCTCAGCATATAAAGCTGAGAGAAGAATAAGGAAGATGTTCAGACTCGTGGTATTTTTCCTGCCAAGTCACCTGTGATGGAGCCATGCTTTCCTGGGAAACTGGCCTGCCTACCAAGCACTGAATAAATTCTTTTTTT
>VXBB01014296.1:153613-176052 GCA_013399915.1 Illadopsis cleaveri | reverse complement strand
CACACACTGTATAAATTTTTTTTTTTTTTTTTTTTTTTTTTTTTTTTTTTTGCTTTGCTTGTGTGGTTTCTGGTTTACCTATTAAACTTTATCTCAGCCCATGAGTTCCCTCACTTTTACCTGCTGGATTCTCACCTCCTCCCATCAGGGGCAGGAGTGAGTGGCTGTTTGGGGATCAGTCAGCAGCTGGACCTAAAGCATGACAACTAATCTAAGATATTCTTTTGCCCTAGTAGTTTTCTGTCTAGTTCAGGATGGAGGATAGCAACAAAGAAGGCTCATGATATTTGTCATAACTGGCCTGCAATTATGTCTCAGTCCAGTGAATTAAGAAGTTGTCTGTAAGTCCCAATTTTTGCCTACTTACTAGCACAGCTTATTCAATCATTCATTTTAATAAAATAAATGCATTTCTGGGACTAATACAACTTGGGCTCTGAAAAGGGGTAGGAAGGAACCAGAACTTTGCTTATTTTTGTATTTACATGTTATGAGGGATTGATGGGCAGAGAGGCAGAGGGTGGAAGGAACTTTTCTCAGTCTGCCTACTACTAATAAGCATAGAGAGAGGCATTAGCTCACGGTGTATATCAAAATCCAAGTTACTACTCCTCATGGAGCAAAAGAAGTGTGAAGAGGGAATCATGCCTTATATGCATGGTCTTTTATTATAACTGTATCCTAGGAACACAATCAAACAAAGACACACTTCATACTCATGGTCCCCAAGTGCTTAACTTAGCTGGCTATACAAACTCTGAGGTAGATTATATGGTCTTCAGAGGCACAAATGTTATGTTTTTTAATGTATGCAAATGTAATGCAATTGTGGATATTATGGCAGATTATTGATAACTGCAATTATAACTCATGGGTTCCATATTGCATCCATTGAAGTAATTGGCAAATTTCCCAATGACTTAAAAAGAAACAGATTTGCTGATCAGACTCATTTCTTTCTAGAGAAACAAAAATCTCTCAAGGTTCCATGACCATATAAGACTGCACAAGACAATAAATGATCACCATTAACATCAGAAAACAGAAAATTATTATCAATTAATCAAATGTAATTATTCAGCCTGGAGTCAGTCTAGGTCACAGAGTTAATATCTACACCTCACTGGGCATCATTCTGCCAAGAAACTGTTTTGATATATTTTGGCTGTCATAACTGTTTGGCATTTGATATTAATACCCAAGACCTGTGAAAATACTCCTCAGGACTTTGACAGAGCAATTTTGGTGAAAGTGCTACATTGGTATGTGTTTAAACCCTCTGGCAGAACAGTAAACAGGAACTGTTTAGTCGCAAGACTAAACTGCACTTACAAACTCTAAGAAACTGCGTGGATACTTTGTTTCTTTTCTCTGTAAGTACTTCAAACAGTTTCTGTGCTTTTGTGCTTTCATTTGCCCAAAAGGTATTTCATTAATTAGTAATCACATACGCCAAAGAACACATTTCTCAAGGAGATGGAACTTTATGACCTACTGGTCTGGAAAAAGACGTTGCAGTAATACCTGCATATAGATGGCAGGTATAACAGAGCCGCTGCCAATAACTATGGAAATACAGCCCATTTTCACACAGGTAACTTGCAACCCTTTACACATTCAATTTTGGCAAGTCAGTTCTCAGACCATCCTCACAAACCTGATATTTTGTGGTGTTGGTTCTCTCCCTGCTTGGACAGGTTCCCCCAAGTGAATGAGACCCCAAATTTCCCTTCCCATTGCTTGGTGGGGACACAGAGGGCAGGGACAGTGTTTCTGACTGATGCAGAAGAGGCTTTGGGGAGCCAGCAGCAAAACAGCTCTGGGGTAGGGGGATTCTTCTTGACACCCATGAAACACATGCTGCTATAGAATCAAGTTATATTCCTCATATTCCTCATTTGTCTTAAGATTTCAAACAAAGCCTCACCAAAAAACCACTTAAAACAGTAGCATAGGTTTTTGCCTCATGAAAGTGGCCAAGACCATAAGTCAAAGTGGTAATGACTGTAAACACATTTAGTAAAAGGGAAACAGATTGGTTTCTTTTTATGCAGTCCTTTGTCCTTTTACCTTTAATGGCAAAATACAAGCGACCAAAGCCAAGAATTATGATGTTTTTTACTTATGGATAGTCTGGAATTACCTGTCCGATTTATTTAATTGCTCATCACAGGTGCTATAAATGACCTGTGTCTGTTTGCTTTACTTGGTGAAGTAAATTTTTTACAAAGGTAAAAAAAAATCAGTGCTATGCAGGAATTTAAATTTATTTACCCTCTTGCAGAGATAGATTCCTCACAGTCAGAGAGTTATTCCACTCGAATATATCAGAGTCTCTAAGCTATAGACTTCAATGTTTAAAATGAATAAATAGGCTATGCACAAGAAGAACGGCTTCAAATATTAAAGTTCTTGCTGAGAAAAATGTATTCTGTGCACCATAATGGGACTGAGATGATTGCAGAATGGCACACTTTGCCTATAGCTTATTTTCTATATAGAGTACCTGTAATCTTAACAAAAGACAGATAGACAGATAGATATTCAAAGATAGTTTAAAAGAGTAAACAGCTTTTACACCCAGTAATCCTTCACACTGTGACTGCCTACACCTGGTTTTGTCTCAAAATACTGCTTTTATGTAAATTGAAGCTGGCTGGCAATATGAAATAACTGTGTGAAGATCACAAACAATTTTCCACAAATATTAGCTTAAATATTTAAATTAAAGACTTCCAGCTATTTTTGGTCTCTTCATAACTTCCTCTTTAGGAAACAGATACATTCTGAACTCAAATTAACACAGGTGAAGGCAACAGCTTAATAAAATCATGATTGCTTTAAAACCCATGTCAGGTTTGCACTGGTTTACATCACCTATGTTATCTAATTACCATCTAATAATATTGAGTTAAGCTAAAATCTCAGCTCCCCTAATACTTTTTAACTGACTGACTTACACAAAAATTATAAAGGACTGTCTTCAGAGGGATTTTACTTTGAACTGGAATTAAAGAACATTCATCCTGTTTGGGTTTTGTTTTCTTTCAGTGAAAACAAGGCAGTTTTGTTCTTTTCCCATTAACAACTGGAGGACCAAGTTGCATAAGATGCAGGGGAGGTTTCAAAACAGAGTTCTTGGATGCTGGTGGAAAAGAAACCATGTGCCCTGCTCCCTGGTGGGGTAAGCAGTACAGCCCGGTGGGTTCGTCCCCCTGAAGAACGTAAAATAGCCTTTCAGCTATCTCCTTCCCCGGCCGATCTCAGCAGCTGATTGCTTTACATCACCCTTGAACTACTGCTGTTTAACACCTTAGAACAGCATTGGATTGCTTGTTCTCAGCCTATAAACTGTACAGAGATAAAAGAAAAACACCTCCCCTTTTGTTTCTTAATGAAGGCTATTTTCTGGTTGACAGCAGTTTTTGCAAATATGTACAAATTGCTCCAAAATACATTGCTCTCTTCCACATACCACAATAAATGCCTACAGTTGCCACATTCTTTTTTCCTTTTTCCTGGAACAAAAGCAATAAGCTCCAGTATAGCAGGACTCCAAAGAAAACCTCCCTATAAATATATATTTACATTTAACAATGGGCAACATAATTTCTGACCTCACAGAGGCTGAAGTCTAGGAGTAGAAACAAATGTGATTCGAAGCATCTTAACCCAAAAGCCATCCTGACACGAAGAAACCCCGGGTGGCAATCCCCAAACAATTCCTTGCCTGGCTGGTGCTACTTACAGGGAATAGAAAGAAGACAGGTTGTTCCAGAGAAAAGCAGGACTATGAGCTCTTAGCAGCTCCAGCTCTTGGGTCAAAGCCCAATCTTCCCTTCTTTTGATTGAGGAACATGTAGCTGAGAAAAAATGTTGATTTAGTTTTTTTTCAAGGGCCAGGAAAAAAACATGCCAACAGTTCATGTTTTACTTAAAGCAGCAGTTGAGACTTCACAAAGAAGATCTGTGCACTTTTTATTTCTGGTTCAGAGGATTTACATGCTCTTTTTAATGATCTGGGCCTTCAGCAGTGGGTAATGCTTCCCAGTCCCCAGCTTAGTGCTCATGCAAAATTGAAGCACTTTTGAGGCAGTTTAGAGCCTACAGATGAATCTCAATGTGCAGGCAAAAAGAAATAATGGTTGTTTAGCACTTCACAAGAAGAAGCAGAGAAAATTATGTAAAAACAAACAAAAAAAAAGAAATCTATTGAACTTCAAACATCTGGGAAGCCAACCAAGAGCATCTGAATTTTGAACAGCATGTTTACATTTCCTTTGCATAGTGGATGGCAGGGAGGCAGGGAAATGAACAATAAATGGGTTTGTGTGTAAATTTATATATAAAAATATACATCAAGTCGTTTATTTTACTGACTTACCAACTTACACATGTTAGAGATATAAAATATGCATCTGCACATGTACGTATGTACCACATCCGCTCTGCATGGTTTTGAGAAGCAGAGACAACACAAAAATGCCTTATTTCTGTGAACTTGATGCGATGACACAGTTCAGTGGCTGGTGCAGCTATTGTGAGAACAAGGACAGTCTCAATGTGACACAAGGGGTCACTCGGGAGCCTCCTCAGCAGTTGTTTTCCTATTTTTCAATCTTCAATGTGCAGGAACAGCAGGTTGGGGGAGAAGTTTAAGACTCCCATCATTTTTTGCCATTGTTCTGCATGCTGGGGATGGCATTTCACAGCTGACCTGGGTATCTTGGAAAAAAAAAAGAAGAAAACTAAAAAGAAAAGAAGAAAAAGGCTAGCAGCTGCTTTCAAAGCAGCTTTGTCCACTGCTCTGTCAAGTGAAGTGACTCTCCAGACAGAGATGAAGCTCTGGGAATTTACTCTCTGCTCCCCCACCCAGCACGTTTTCAGGGTTGTGCCAGGGCAGCAGTCAAACACCAGCTCCTGAACACCAGGAGGTTTTTCTTAGTTTGTAGTGAACAAAGGAATCATGGCAGGAAGGCGTGCAAAAAGGCAGCTTGGTGGTCACAGAAGTCCTTTGGTGTGTACATGTTTCTGGGGACAGCACAGTTCATGACACTTGTCAGCTAGAGGGCGCCACCAGGAATGCAAGTAAGTTCCTCTGCAGATCTGTGTGACTTTGACAGGAAAAAAAGATCTTTTAAATTACATGAGTAAATGCCATCAAAGTACCCCTGTAAATCCAGATGCCTCCTTTTACTCTTTTTCTTATAGGTACTCACCACTCTGAATTCCAGTACTGGTTTCCACCTTAGTTGCAAACCAAAAGCACTAAACCTAACCCCCAAAGCAAACCTGAATTACTTCTAGACATTGAGGTTCCTCAGGGCTGGCAGTCCTTACTCCTCTTCAGAGGAGGGTGTAGCCACCAACCCAGGTGCAGCATCAACACTCGTTACAAAAACATAATTATACAAGTCACTGGGACCCCAAAAAACTGCAATCAACCAACCAAGATCCTCTCTGAATCAAAACCTGGGAGCAAAAAATAGAAGAGGATGCAAGGGCCTAAAGATTTGTATTCAGGGAATAGAAGACACAGAAGAGTCTGACAAAAGACTCACTTTCCACTCTTACAATCAAAGTATGAAGGGGATGAGAAGTTATGAGGAACTGTGAAAGGCCTTCCAACAAAACCTGAGGGGAAAGAGCTGTACGTAACCTTGCAGGTGAATGGCAGCTCTGCTGGTACTTACCACGTCATGCTGCTCATTTCTGTACAAATTGGGAATGCATGGGAATGACAAAATGAATACAGGCAGTGAACCTGTAAAGGCAGCACAAAATTAGATCCTGTATGGGTCAGAGCCGAGTGTGACAGGCATCTCTCTTTCCCTTCAATGTTAGCAATGATTTGGCACCCTACCTGCACAGCCAAAAAAGCCTCACTAAAACTGATCTATGTGCAAAGCTTTGCTCCATACAAATGCTTTTCCTCTCTTAAAAAAAAAAAAGTTAAAAAAGGAGAGGATTTCTCCAATGTAGTTTCAAGGAATAGGAATTCTTCAGCTGATGATTTCTCTGCCTTAACGATCTAATAGAGGAAACAGAAAATACCACTCATAATTGAGACACAAGCTTAGATAGACATCAAGGGAGCCTGGGAAACACTAAATGTTTAGTACAGTCATTAAGACCTCAATGTCTCTAAAGAGTGTTAGACTACAGCCAGATCATCTGGCTGCATCAGACTATAATTTGTTTGCATAGAAGAAAAAGTAAGGTATACTTGTGAACTTCCATTTCCCTGAGTATTTCCAGGTATTTTTGCAACTAAACTACAGCTCTAGTAGTCCTACTCATTCTCATATCTAATTAACTGAAAAAAAACTACACTTACAGGATTCAAGTGTTCCTGTCAGAGTGTTCCTGTCAAAGGCTCTGCTCTTTTTTTCCACCATGCTCTTCTTTTCTGCCATTACCGTATCCAAGAAACAGCTGTTTTCCATTCAGACCCGTGGGTGCAGGATGGAGACTGAGCTTTGGGACTCACTTCCAAAGCAAGACCACATTTATGAGCCTTTCAGGCATCAGACCACCCTTGCCACAGGGGCTCCAGATCCCACACAAAGGGCTTGAAAGGAGCTGGGGGACATGGATGGGAATAGGAAGCATTGCTGTGCAAAGCTGCGGTGGGTGGACTGATGTCAGAAGACATCTTTTGGGGAATTAATGGGATTATGAGTGTGTAACAAAGGGTTTAATGAAGGAAAAACTTGGAGGGGAGAAGATGGAGGCCGGAAATATTCAAGGGGAGGTGTCCTCAAATGCTTCAGATGAATGCACTAGGTATCCATATTCTCTTCTAATTATTTTAAATAACTTTATTTCCTGTCTCAGATTTGTTTTTCTAGAAGCCCACAGGAAACCTCCAGGACAATTAGGCAAACAGCTGCAGATAGGAAGTTAATGCTGTAATAAGAAATGAATAAATATCCTGAAGCTTTTATCTTTTGGTCCCAAAGCACTTTGTAGAGGTAGATCAGAGACACTGAGTGATTTGCACAGATACATGGTGAATATACTGAAAATCTGGAATGGGCAAATGACCCTTCCCATGGGCCCATCATTACTCAGAGGAGGAGCGTGAGAGGGATTAACTTGCAGGAAGAGTAGCTCCCTCTGGGCCCCCTGTTAGCACGCCTGAGTACCCTGAAGGATACACCAAGTCTGGGAGAACCTGCCCCAATCAGCTTAGCAACAGGAGGGCAGAGGGTTCATGACGTCCACTGCTGCTGCCTGCAAAGGTGGCTGGGCACAGATCCCCATAGGAGAAAAGCTGCTGGAAAGAACAGCAGTAGCAGAAGGACAGGCAGGTCTCAATGGCTATGAACACAAAAAAAAAGATGTCTTGGTCTAAAAGCTGGAACAGCCTTCCACAAAGGCTTAAAGAGACAAAACCCCCACATATAACAGTTTGATTAAATAAGAAATTATTGCTATGTTAATGCACATGTTGTAAGTGAATCCTACACTCAGTTGAGTTTAAGTCAAAGCCCCTCAAGTCTTTTGCAGGCCTCTAAACAAAAAGAGAATCTCCCTGGGCCTAGGGGGAGTCTTGGTATTGCCTGTAAGATTTGCTTCTGGAAGCAAATATCTGGTCCAGTGGTATTAATCTGTTTACAAAAGTTTATTTCCCTTCTTCAGGTATGTCCTGACCTTAGCAATGTCTCCACTCACTTCAACAAAAACCCCTATTTTAAATGCATATCCTAGAAAATGGTGTTTCTCTCCCTGTGTTTTTTTTTCTGAAGCTTCCAAATTTACTATTTTTTCTATCCAAATATACTAATCACTCAAGATAAAAGTGCAAACTTTGTGTGATTGAAAACATTGTCTGCAGCAGCTTTGTTGTTGGGTATTCCCTTGATCTGGCTGAGGGAAACCATGCTCCCAGAAGCTGATTTTGAAGATGCCTGCGAGAAGAGAGAACTTCTCTTGTAGCAGTGATGGGCACTGGGCACATGTTCCCCAGGAGAGCTGTCTGACAGGCCACAAGGAGTGACAGGCAGAAAGAAGGTGGCCCAAGTTACAGCAAAAAATGTTTGCAACTTAAATTTCAAGTAGGAAAAAAGCCCACGGGTTCCTTCATATGTTTTATGGAAGTAAAGAACCTGTATTTCTCCAGAGAGTTCCAGTTCTTTGGAAAAACAGTTACGTGCTTCTTTCTGCACCACCTGCAGCCTTTCAGACCATACCTGTTTCACTTGCAGCAACCTTCCAGAGACAGAACAGACTTCAAATTACGGAAGAAAACGGAATATTGTAGTATCAATTCTAGCCCACATCTCAAAACTATTAATAGGAGCATTTGGGAAGAGATACTCAAGACATATTTTTAAATTTCCTTGAAACCAGCTGGATTAGGGCAGAGTACTGAAGGAGCTGAGCTGAAAATTGGCAATATGTTGCTGAGAAATAATTATTTTGTATAGGGGTGCTTGATGTCTGTAATGGATTTGATCAAATGATAAATGGAAAATAAAATGACTTCTGACAATGGTGGAATGAAAGCAATCCTTATTTATGATGTGTGGCTAGCCTTACTAACATAACCCCAAGGTATTCTACCCCAGAGAATCAAAATATTGCAGGCTAAGTCTAACTGCAGCATTCAGCATCACTTGCTATATGTTCAGTGAGGTTAACAGGGACACTGGCCACATTTGCACAGAAAAACAGCTTTTTCCTTATCCTTCAGATTCTCCAAAAATAATACAGAGAATCAGGATGCTACAGCATGTCAAGATGCAAAAAGAGATTTAAGTCAAAAAGATGTGCAGAGAAAGAAAATAGCTATAAGGAAAGGAGGACCTAGGGGTAAAAGAAAAGAGTAAAACATTTTCCTTCCACATCTCTCCCTGAGCTCTGCTTACTTGGGGATTGGGGGCACTGGAATTTTGTATTTGGGCTGCCAAATTAAGTTCTTCAATTGTTATTCAAAGACATGCAATGCTAAGAAATAATGTCTTTTTTTAATATAAAAGATACTAAGACGAATGCAGCTTCTCAAAATGAGATGCTGTGTGATGACCTTTGCTGTATAACCAGAAGTCCCAGCCTAAACAATGACTTTTGCCATTAGAGCAATGCAGCCTTCTAATTTGTGGTGTGGCAAACACCAAAATAAATGGCTTTCATGAGATGTACACACAGAGAAGATGATGAAGCAACAGAGCATTTTGCACGGGAAGTGATTTTCCTGCCTCTCTACATGGCGCCAGAAGAGCACAGTGACTGTGAAGGTTTTCCTATTGCTGTCTTGGCTGCAGGATCTTGTAAGAGCTGTTTTAAAGGCACAAGGGCAGATGTCAATCCTTGATCTTTCTGTTGAGAGGGTGATCTATTAAAGACTTGGCTAGCTGGGTATCTACTCCCTCAACAGGTTGCCAAACCCATTGCTTAAGCTAACAAACTCCTACTTACCAGATCAAGGCTGACCCTACGTCAAAAAGCTCAGTTTCCTTTCGTTGAATCTGCAAGTCATCCAAAAATACTTTACTAATTGGGAAAGGTAATGGTGGGAGGTAAGCATCAGAATCTCAGTGGTCGCTGTGTAAAGAAACTGAAAAAAAAGTCAAGGTTTCTCTCTGAAAAGAAGTGCATATTTGTCCACTCCAAGTGCAGTTTGATAAATTCTCTTAATCAGACAAAAGAAGGAGGTCATCAGCAAACTCCCCAAGACCTCCTCTCCCTATGCATCCCAGCAAAAGAAGATGGACAGTGTAGGCAAACAATAATGCTGGGTGAATTGCCCAATATGTCTATTTAATTAGCACTTAAAGAATCACAAATGTTTTCTCCTTGCTTGAAGGAGAGAGAAGAACATATCTTTGGCATTGCAGAGGGCAAGAGGGGGTTTATAGACCATTTCACCTCAGTAGTCAAGGAGAAAATATTACAATGCATATACAAACTGAAAAGCTCCAGATTTTTTTCTGCTTTTGTACATCACTGAGATGTGGGATTTGATATAGCAGCATTTAATCCCTCTGGGCAAATGAAAGGGGTGCAAATGAAAGACAGTGATTTTCTATACATTCACAATTCTCCCACCACTGAAGAACTGGTGTGTGTGTGTGTGTCTTGGAAAATAGTTCCCCATAAAAGCACACATGCAAAATAAAATCATAGATTCACAGGATACAGTGAGTTTGAAGGGAGCTTTAAGGTCATCTAGTACAAATGCCCTGCAATAAGCAGGGACATCTTCAACCAGAACAGGTTGGTCAGAGCCCCAGCCCAGCCACAAAAGTTTCCAGGGATGGGGCATCCACCACCTCTCTGAGCAACCTGGTTCAGTGTTTTTCCATCCTCACTGTAAAAAAAAATCTTTTGCCACAGTCAGTTTCAGAGGTACAGTAATTTGGAAAATGTGCACGAATTGCTCTAACAATTATTGATGCTATTGAACTTCCTGCCCTGTAACAATGGAAATTTTTCTTGCCCCCAAACACATCAGTTCTGCAGGGCTCCTTTTATTTTTGTTGCTGTTATCTTTTATGACAGTCAGCCATAAAATCAAATGTGTTCCCTCAAAAGAACTCTCATCTTTGTTTTTTAAAACCAGTGTTCTTATTCTTTTCTACATTAATGGGAAAATATTCCAGAGAATAAAGGCATAAAAAAGACAATGACCTGCCTTGTATTTCACATACATAGGAAATTAAAGAGTCAAAGATGTGCACTAGACATTTCCAAAGCACCCATTTGACTTCTTTATGAAAACGCTTAGCTTTTTGCATAAAGAAGAAAAATTCTAGTGAATCTGAGGATTTAATAACAGAATGTAATGATCTTCTGTGTAAAGCCTCAGGTTTCTCAGACTTGATCAGTGTAAAATATTTCACAAGGCTCTCTCTTCAGGCTAATTTAATTAAATAAAGTGGTACTAGAACACCCTGTCACTATTACAGTTCTCATCCTCTCCAACCAGAAGGCAAGAACTCCCACAGAGTCCTCGTGCATGTTCTTTACAAAAATGCTTTACCCACTGTTTAAAAATACCCCACAATGCAAAGTATGTATAATTATTACTTTTATTTTGTACCTTCCCTCTTTCACAAAGAAAAAAATACAGAGAAAAATTATGTGAATATTTATTTTTCTCTCTTAAAATTAACCTTCTTAATGCACACAACATTTCAATCTAATAGATCTCTTCAATGAGAGGTTGACTGCACTCTAATTCCATCCAGTGTGCTATTGCTACTGCTGTGCTGTTTTCTTTGGTCTTCTCAATGACAGAAACAAATTTGCCTTATAAGAGGAGTTAATCATCTCTACATAGATTTCATTCCTGGGCACAGGCTCAAAGTCCATGAACACATAATCTTTTGCAAATCAAAACCTATTTCTCTCTTTCATGCATCATTTACAATCCCAAGATGATGTACTGCTAGCATCACACCTGTATTTTAGTTCGCTTTCTACCTGATTACTTGTCCTTTAGAAAGGAAAGCACAAGTGACCTTTACTCTTTTCCTCTTATATTTTATTGTCTGTTTGCCTTGTTTTTCTTTGCTTTGCTTATCTGTGTAAGAAACTGCAAGCATGGTTCAAACCCAGCAGCAGAATACCTCCTCAGCATGGTCCTCTTTTAATAGGCAGGCAGAATAGACCCAGGAAGAGGAAAGAAGAAAGCACACAGATTTCAGTTTCTGGGATTACACGACTGACCCTGAAGAAACACTGTGTGAGATCCCTTTGAGCCCCTGGTCACCCATGGGAAGTCTAGACCTAATCTGATTTGTGGGCAGTTTCTCTTGCCTCACTAGCCACAAGTCAGGAGCAGCAGCAGCAGTGTAGGTTTGGACCTAGAGGGATGCTTACGTCACCCTCTGAGCAGCTCTGTTATTACTTCTGTGCCCTAGGTTACAACTGCACTAGCTAGGCAAAAATAGCAAAAGAAACCAAAATAATTTCAAAACTGATAGAGTCCAAGGCTTTGCCAGCCTGACTGGTGCAAGCTGCTAAGCTGATCTCTCCTTCTCTGGATGCCAGAATGAGCCCTCACAGTCATTGTCTCCTGCAATTTTTTTCTGCAGCTTGATCTGCAGTGAATATATTTTCTGGAGCTTCCATCGCTTTAAAGAAGATACTATTTTACCACAACCTTAACGAAATTCTTTACTCATTTCTATACTACTTACGTGCTATGAGCTCTAGATTCCCAATCTGCCTACAGGAAAGTGCACAAACACTGCAGGCAACAACCAGGCTGACTGACAAATTTGGATTTTGATGACAGTTTCATTTTAACAAGCTATTAGTACAACTAAATTTGTGGTTCTTGTGCTAATAATCTGATGTGCACCCTCTTCCCCCCACTGAACTCCAGTAGATGATATTAATTTTTAATTGATAATCGTTCTCATTTGCATGTAACTGCTGTTGTTTATTATGCAATAAATTTGTCCTCTGAAATATTTTGATGCTCCTCTTTTAAAGATTTGCCTCTCATACTTGTAGAATTGAGTTTCCTTTATAGTTTCACCAAGTTTTCTCACAATGAGATTTTTCAGAAAAAAGAATGAATATTTCACCTCTAGTGAAAAACTTTCATGTTTCTAAATTGTGATGTTCATGAAAACTTAAAAAATTAACCCAGTCATAACTGTCCTGCTGTTTGCCCACCTTCATTCCCTTGGGCTCCCATGGTATGAAAAACCCTGAAGATGAATTAAGCAACACGAATTTTTTTTTTTTCCAAGTGTTTCTCCTGAAGTCAACATGTGGAAAACACAATTATTACAAATGAATACACAGGTCCCAAGTCTAATACAGACTTCTTTTCTACAGCCTTTCTTCCTACACCAACCTTCTCTTTTTCAAGTGAGAGTACCAAGAAAAGCTTATGCTTTTGATCTCTGTGCAAATAAATGAGCTGAAACAAATAAAACCTGGTTCACAAGAGACTTCCAAGACATCTGGTAGAGTTATTTTTCTAAGTAATTAGATCAAGTGGTGGTGTAATTCCCAAATGGAAAGTACCTTCTCACTTGGTATCCAGTTATTTCTCAGAGCCATCAAAACAGCAGTAAGTCCTGCTTCTCTCCTTGCATGTGTCTCAGACTCTGTAGATTACCAGTCTTCCCAAACACTGCTTTATTACTCAAGTTTTAAAAACTGCCCCCCCCCCCCCCCTTTTTTTTTTTTTTTTTTTGTGCTATGAGGATCCTTTTTTACTTCCATGAATGTTGGTGGGATTTCTGGTATTGACTGAGGAAGGATGTTAAGACACTGTAGTTCTCCTTCTTACAGGTTCTACTCTCTGCAGGCAGAGAGGTGCAATGAATAACAGCCAGGTGCTTGCTCTCAATAGTGCTCTAAAGTGTGCCCAGGTGTGCTTTCTCCTTCTTTCTCACTGAAAACTGATTAAATTTCTCTCTTTTTTTCTCATATCTCCCCAAGAAAACATCATTCTAGTAACAACGCAATTGCTCCCTGACACTTTGGGGAGAATGTGGTTCTCAGTCTGTGACAACAACACAGTGCAACCACCATGAATTTGTGACACTGGGGAAGTGAACTGGGAGTAGATCTGTCTGAAGAAAGGAATTTCATTTTGTTTGTGGATGGTTTCCCTGGTTTTTTAGTTTCAGATTTGGTCAGGGTGCTCTACACTCCTGTTTCACTAGCTGACCTGGATACTGGCACCACCCCTGTGCTGTGACAGGAATGTTTTGTAATACTAGATATAGAATTCACAGCTGAAGTAAAGAGTAAAGAGGAGTAAAGAAAAGCAGCTGCCATACAAAACAGCTGCTAGATTACAACAGTGGGCTTGATATTAATGGTGTTCATTCTTACCCCTTCCCAACATAACACAAACTCACCAGAGGTTTCGTCTACTCTCTCGTCCACCACATGGTCCTTCTGATGAACCCACTCACTGTTGCACTTAAAATAGATCTGTGTGGCTGGGCTTGCTTTGCAGTACAGATTCACAGGCTTGTTCTTCACAATGTAAGCCTCTTCAGGTTCAATGAGGAAGTGGGGCAGTGGCTCTGGAGGATCAGATGGAAAAGTTTCTGGAAGCTCATGAAAAAAGTCATCATCTGTAAAGGAAAAATGAAAGAACCAAAATTCAACTGCCAGACACTTGCAAAAACTTCACAAAAATTAAAAAAATGCATACTTTTTGAATAAAATGTTATCTTAGGAACATTCCTAAACTGAGGTTTAGATGCACTGCTGTTTTCAGACTGGAAGAAACTGTTCTTTACATCCTGAGCATTCTTTCCTCTCTGAGATGTGACCAGGATGTGCACATTCACAGTCTGGGATCAGTCCTTTGTTACCATCATTGGCAATACCAGCAATAAAGCTTTGTGTTAGTGCTTGGTGGAGTTGCCTGCAAAGCCATAAAGAGAAATAATAGAAACTTTCAGAAGCTTCAAGGTCACATTTTCAATAGCGACTTATCACACTGCGTAATCAGGTGTGTGCAATAGCTACTGCCAGCTGAGGCTGGTCCAAATAGGAAACAGTACCTTTTGTTTCAGATGAGCAATTTGAAATCTGCTGAGGGCAAAAGACTAAATGCAAGTCCAGTCTGCACCTTTTTGTTCATACTCTGACTCTCCTGCTAAGACTGCTAATGAAGGTGCCAATCTATGCTTTATTTACTCTGTCAGTAGTACATTGGTCTGTGCAGTCTCTGCTAGGGAGAGGAGCTGGGAACTGGGACTTGGGGCAGAGCAGCTGTGAAATGGTGACATTTTGGGCGAACACGGACACATGCTATTGACATAAGGAGCCTCAGCATCTCTCTGGTGCTGCTGGTAAAGGATTAAGTCAATAAAAGAAGTCTGGAGAAGGAGGAAAATAATCCATTATGTGGCAGGCAAGACTGAAAACACCAAACGTGCATACTTCCCTTTCTCCCTCCCTCTTCACAAATCCTCTTTCACAACCCCTCTGCCCCTTTGTGCAGAGGAAGTCTTCCACATCAGAAAGCACCAAATTCAGTTATTCAGAATAACCTTCTCCCCATCTCCCTCCCCACCTGCCATCAGAGCACAGGAACATCCAAGAGGCTCTGAGCAGGAAAGTGGCGGGGGGGCACCAACTCCTGACAGACCCACCAGGGGCAAGCTGGCAGTTCGGAAGGTCTCACTCCATCTCCCCTTTCTGCCTCTGACACAGTTATCATTGCACCTAGGGACGGACGCTGATGCTGATCAATAAAACGCCACAGAACATCCAACTAAAAATACTGGCTGGCTATCTCCTCCCTGCCAGTCTTCATGAAGATGAAATGTCAGACGGCTCCCTCCCCGAACCTGAGACTTACCTGTGCAGGCCGTGTCCAGAATTACAAGGGTATGACTCTCCTTCCACATACTACTTTTCAGAAAGACAAGAAGGAACAGGGACAGATGAAGGAGAGAGGGAAAGAAGGAAGTATGGTACCCATCCATGCAGCTGTATGAACGTAAACTGCATGTCTTTATCAGTGATGGGAATACCATACAGAGCGAACCATTTTGTGAACCTCCTAAACTGTTTATGAAGAGAATATATGTTCACCTTTTTTTTTCTTTTTTATTTCCCACTCCCCCTTCATATTAATTTAAAAATACTCCTGTCCTTCTTGATGTCTCATTTTATAAGGAGTATTAGGCCTGACTCACTACTGCATCACTCCCTGAGAGTTAATAGAAGTGAAGTGGTTCAAAGATAGAACAGAGGGCCAATAAATAAGGCCTGACATTCTTCTAGAAAAGGGAAAATCTGTGACACACTATAACACTTCCATTTCCATCTCAAATTAATCATTTCCAGATACTCAAATTAAATTTAATTTTTTATCACTTTCCCATGCTTCCTTTTATTTCTGCAGTTTCTTTTTCACTCTGACCACACCAGCCTCCTTCTGCAATTCTATTTCCTCTCCTCATTAGGTATTTCTTCTATTTCTTCCTTGCTCCATTTTACTCCCCATTTTTTTTCGAGACGAGTTACAGTAAGTTAATGGGAGTCCTCATTTGGTTTCATGACAATGAAACACATCTGAACTGAATCAAAAGGCTTTTTGGTATTGCTCATCCCCTTCCATGCACACCTCTCCTCTTCCCCTCTCCCACATGCTGCTCCATAGACATCCATGACACAGAAACATTAGAGATGAATCATTTCCCCTGAATTGCCACAGGACGTATCTTTTTCTTCTGGTCATTTAATTGCAAATCAGCAAGCAGACAGATGGAAACTAACAAAGCACACATATGTTTTATAATTAAACAAGTATTGCTTCACTAATTTCTGGTGACTGAAAGAATAAACGTATTTATTTTCACCACTAAATTTCTGCACATTATCAAAGGCAATAATTACAATGCCTGACCAATTAAATGCACCTTATCAAAGATAACTAGAAAGTCTAAAAGGAGGGATTAGCAAGCTGCAAAAAAAGAAAAAAGCAGGTTTTCAAAATTATTTCTTTAATCAGCCTGGAAAATGGTTGTGGGTTTTGGCTTTTCCTCCTGAAGGTAACTGCTTATAAAGTTTAGATATTATTTGTATGTATTCAAATACTGCCCAGTACATTACAATCTAGTCTCACATTTTGATTGTGGTGATAGCTGCTTCTGTCCACCAACCTGGCATCCCACAGTCAGGTGCAAGCCTGCATTCTTACTGCCTTCTTACTGTGATTCCTCCTTATTCTTCTTGAGCAATAATAAAACTCAGCTTTATTTTTCCACGCTCCTTCTCATTTCTATCAAGAGGCATCTGAACCACTCTTAAATGTTAGGGATATAGATGGAAACCATTCACAAACTGTCACAGAAATAGTGCTCAAAGGCTGCCATATCCCTGGAAACCGGCATTTAAAACTGTCACTTTGAGAAAAAAATGAAGATAGTAGCTGAGCTACTTTTGCTTTGTAAACCTGAGAATGCTCATTCAATCCCTGCCCTCATACTGCTGCTGTTAATAGCAACAATGGTGTTTTTTTATAGAGCAGTTTCTCAAGAGGAACATATAGAATATCACCATGACTGGATTTGGCAGAAAAAAATAGCAATCCCACTGCAAAGCTAGTCTGCTTCCATTAGCACTGAGGGACCCTTGCTCCTGCTTTTCACTGCTGAAAGGTAACAGGTGGCTTAATCAACCTGTGTGAACCACAGTGGGAAGTCATTTGGTGCTTCCTGCATCCCCCAAAGAGATGGGGTTGGGTGCTGCAGGAAGGCAAAGCACCTCTCCCCTCTCACCCAGGCACACCAGCTGAAATGGCATAGTGGTGGTTTAGTGGCAGAGAGGGTGTACAGCCACAGTTCCCCTGTGACAGGCTGTGACACTTGCTTTTCAAGGAAGAAGAGGAAGGAAGAACCTTTTGAGGAGGAAGAACCTTAAATCCCCCCATGATGGCTTGCATGTCACACCAGGCACAGCTGTGTCACAGCTTAGGACTGTCAGCCAATCCAGCTGCTGATCTGGGACAGTGTTTTGAACCATCAGCTTTAACACATCTTGCAGCCAAGTCTTGCATTTCATTTTCCGAATTACAGCAATATGCTGTTGTGCTTTCATTGTAAATGCTCGCAGCAACATGCAAGCATAATTATAACGTTAGTGTAATTATATAGCAAAATATTCCTAAAAATCCAACACAGAAAATGTCAATATAGGACATTTGACTGTGTTGGGATTTTTTGCAGGTCTCTAGGGAACAAGACCTGGTAACACCAAAGCAATCCAATGAATCTGTGTTTTCATGAGGACAGTTTCCAACAACCAAATAAACACTTCCATCAGTTTCTCCTGACCAGTTCTACTTAAATACAGGTCATTCCTCTCTCCATACAAAAATCAAACTCTAATTTAGATTTTTCAGGGATGATTTTGTTATCATCGTATGGCCTGTTGAGCAGTTTCTATAATTTGGATGGGGGTTGCCTCTCATGGTGTTCTCCACTGCTGTATGAGTGGATAAATCTTGCCTGCGACTTTGATCTGCATCTCCCTGACGGTTATTGCCAGTTATTTAAAATGCTCATCTCCCAGTGCTGCAACAAACTTTATAATTCTCTTATTTAACTCTCTTAAGTAGTTAGACATTTCTTTTGTCTGGAGGAAAAAAGCTAATTAAACCATTTGGGAGTGATCTGGAAGCGCAGATACAAACAAACACTAAAAATTCACATACTTGATTTCCAATCATTATGCCAATGTCATGTGCAGCAAGTTCCCCTCACAACCTTGATCAAACGCAAACACAAGACACACATTGTTCTCCCCTGTTGTAACAAATCCCCTTCTGTGCTCAGTAACTTTGAGCTGCAAGTTTACTTCTGCAGTATGTCACATTCATCTTTATTTTCACATAATGAAGTGTACAGCCCATCTGTTGTTATTGACTGATTTATATTAGCAAGACAAAAGACCTGATTAATGGTACTGCTAAACTGGTTCCAGTCATGCAATTCATTCATATTAAGAAAATAAATTTTTAAAAGCCACTTTAATCCATAAACTTCATTTGGAATTTTTATTTTTAGTTGTTGGCCCAAATACAGGTACACTTTTTTATTTGCCTTCTGTAGTATCTGACAACTATGTTTTTTGAAAGCAAACTCAAATGCAAATCTATAAGAACAGGGGAAATGCCACTGAAATCAACATCGATACAATCTGGCATGGGCTGTCACATATAGGAATTTTAGCTTAATTTTAGTTCAGTTTTCTTTAAAGGTAAAACAAATCTTTGCCTAAGTCAGGAACCTTTTGATGCTAGAAAAGGTCTTTATTCTTTTCATGCATTTGCCTGTAAAATTGTACATATTATAGCTCTCCATGCATAACACGTGAAAAGAGAGATTTAATGGTATATTTCCCCTTTTATGGATTAGCATCCCTGCTCTAATCTGTGGCAGGAAAATATTGTGCTCCGTACACCAATCTATTCATCTCTAGATCACTAGTTTTATTACTATATACAAAGCTTTAATTCTCATCAGCCCAGCATATAACTCAGTATATATCTGAACTGCGAGACTTGAACTATTATTACTTAGATGATAATATATTGGACCATTATCTCTTCATGCGAGACCTGAAGCAAATTCTTCTCAAATGGAATTTACTTCAGAATGATTCAAGAGCAATTTAAAATGAATGGCTGCGAAGTTAATTCTATTTGCATTTGGATGCCCATCACTCGCCAAGATCATTCCCCGAGTGTTGCAAGAAAGGCAGCTGGAGTTCACTGTATGGATGGGATTTCTGTTCAGGTTTTAATGTTATGATTAAAAAGCTTTCTAGAGCAACAAGTACTGTTTACTGTGAAATTAACAGCAGGTGCTAGCTCAGTCAGACAGCTTATCAGGATGGAGGAAAGGGTTTGGATTACAGTGCACACTCTTCCAGGAAAGGAAAATTGCTCGGCTGGAAGTCCTTTAGTTGCAGGGTTTTCTATCCTCCTAGGAATGGCATGCAGTGCCACCAAATGGGAAGCAAAAAATACTGTATGCCATAGAGCTTGCCTCCACCTTAGAGGCCCATAACACCACGGAGCTATGAATCCAACAGTAGTCCAAGAGGAACAAAAATTGGGAGAAAATAGGACTTTTTCTAAAAATCACTTTTGAACAGTTTCCGTACCAAAATGCCCTCTCAACCCTGCCTCAGCTTTGGAGACCACACAGGGACAGCAGGGAATGAGCACAGCAAAGTGTAACCTGTGCCTTGAAAGAGAAAGCACATTTTCCTGCCTTGGCCTGGGGAGAAGGAGAGTGGCTTTCTCAGCACTTACCCTCTGTCAGCCCTGCCTCTGGCTGATTGCAAGGTGAGCATGCAATAAGGCAATCATTCCTTATTCTTCAGCACCTCAAAGGGGAAGGTATCCCTAAATAGCCAAGGAAGACTGCAATTTTGCAACAGCAAAATATATTTGGCCAACCTTGGAGGCTGGCATCTGCTTGCTTGCAGCTGAATTCACTGGCAGGCCTTTATGTGCCTAAAGATGAGGCTTGGTTTTGTGGCAGCCCACAAACCAGGTCCTTCCTGAACTTTGCTGGACCCTTCTGGGAGCAAGGTTAAGGGAATTTCTGACTCAGATTTACTGAACACCCACAAAATTAAATGCTCTTTTCATCAGGGAAGGCAGAGTGCAGACATAGCCTGGGAAAAGTGACAGAGAAATCGATAGGGCATGCAATGTTCATCTTTTTTGGGTGACTTCAGTCCAGAAACAGAATAAATAAAGACCACAAAGAGCAATGAACTTTCCCTGCACCTGCAGCAGCTCAGTGAAGACTCGCCTAGCACATCTCAGCTTAACAACACATCCACAGGAGGTCAAACCCAAGCTTTGCTGGCACTTAACAAAGAACATATGCACTGAGTGGCTACATATGTGTCAGAATGCTGCTGGGAAAAAGTCTCCCTCTCAGACACAGGAACATCAAAGAAAAGCCACCCTCTCAAATGCAAGAACATCAAAGAAAAGCCAAACACATCCTTTCCTGTCCTTCTGTGCCTCTAGAAAAAAAAGAAATTTTCACTGCAGCACAGGTATCAATACTTGATCCATGGTCAGCCACAGGCACCAACCTGAAGCCCTTTCAAAAACCCAGAGAATGGGCATCTCAGACACCTGAAATACTGGATTATTGGCTCAACTAAAGAGTCCAGGAAGGAGGTTTCTATTATATGTATTTAACAAGCACAGTTACTGTATTAGATATGGCTTATTTATTTAGCATGGTCTGTATAATATAGACTATATAAATAGACCATGCTCAATAAATAAGCCATACCTAATACAGTAATCATGCTTGTCATACCCACCATACTTTGACTAGCCTTTCTCAGAAAGCTGTGATTAGCTGAAGGGGAGAAGAAACCACCATGCTTTCCCTTTTAACAGCAGTGCACAGTCAGCCATTACACTGGGGGACTGTTGAGGGTGGGAGCTGCAGCTCAAAAGCAGGGAGGTTTCACAGTCAAAGAAAGCAGCCAACTGCGTGGCTGCTGGTGCTCCCCCCGGCAGCTCTGTGTGGAGTGGAGCCCTTTTCCTCTTGCATATTTCTCTCTGTGCTTCTATTCTATGTGAACGCTGCATGCCCAGATATAAAGCCAAGGGCAGAGGAAGATGATAGAATAAATGGTTATCACTCAGCCACAGACAATGTAGACACTGTGCAACCATGTTGCCTACAGCAATCAATGTGTTCTCCATCTCCCCTGCTCTGATCCTGCCATCTCCTTCTCTCAGGCCAGTGCTTGGAGTACGTCTTGCCTGGCTTACCCTGGTAAACTGCACTGCTGTTACTCAACAGCTAATTCCAGTGGAGTCAAATACAATTTGCACCAGAGTAAGGAAAAGGAGAATCACATCTAGATGAGGAAACCACTGTACCACCTTTTTATAATGAGTTTTGCAAGTTATATCTCACTGTTGGGGAGGAAGGCATCTTCCCCCTGTTTTTTCAATTTGTAATTATAATTAAAGTTTCTTTTTTCTCTTGAAACTTTGACATCAACCAGATGAGAGGAAAATTGAAAACAAAGCGCTCAGTGCTCTGTAACAGAGGGATTTTTTTTATACATCCACTGCTAATTCAAAACCTGCAGGAACATATGTAGACATGACATTTTAGGTTCTGTATCCAGAACATTTCCATTGCCCTGAGACAAACTCTGTCCGACTACCAGCTGCTGCCTAAACATGCAAGAGATGGTGGAGGTACTCATTAGCATTGGACTCAGTGTAGGGAAATGCCAGAAGATGGTATGATTTCATGCAAAGCAATTGAAAATACTTTCTGTCATGTATGAAGAGCACCAAGCTGTTCTTTGAGCAACAAGGTTTATGAGACTTGTCAATACAAGAAACTTAATGCAGTAATCTGCAAGTACTACTTTCTATGAGTCTGCCTAACCATTTAAATAGATAAAAAAGGCTGGAGGCAAATCATCGGGGGGGAGGCTGACTTATGAGCATTGAGAGCATGATATGCAAAGCAAAGAGGTAAAGACCCTGTTTCTTTGCTGCCCTGCCCTGAGTACCAGCAGTCACATCCCTCTTTGCAAAATATTAATCACTTCTGATAGAAACTCATTGTGCTTGTACAGAGCTACTGGATAAGGCTGGCTCAGTTATTGTGGCATGGTTCTCAAAAGCACAGCACTTGAAAATAAAATGCATGACAAACAGCAGAATACATCAGTGACATTTTGTGGCGATTACCCTGTGGAAGTTTCTGCCCTCTTTCCACTTCCAGGGTTGTCAAGCATTGGAACAGGCTGCTCAGGGAAGTGGTTGAGTCACTACCCCTGGAGATACTTAAAAGACGTATAGATGCAGCACTTAGTGACGTGGCTTAGTGGTGGATTTGGTAGTGCTGGGTTACCAGGTGGGCTATCTGATCTTAGAGGTCTTTCTGACCTAAACTCTTCCACAAATGTATGATTTGTTTAAAACGAAT
>VXBB01014296.1:131219-153158 GCA_013399915.1 Illadopsis cleaveri | reverse complement strand
GTCTGTGTGATGGCATGGGATCCCCTTCTAACCACCTGAAAAGCAAAGTCTAATTTGAAACACTTCTGCCCCAGCTGCCATCAGTGGTCATAATGGTTGACACAAGGTCAAAAATTATGAAACCTCTGAGGAGCATCATTTCCTCTTAAGTGTTAGGCTTCACTTCCCTTTGACACATTAGTCCTGAAGCAGCTCCAGGCTCTTGACCCCTTGTTTAACCCTGATAACTAATTAAAGATGGACAAGGCTTAGGCTAAAATACTTTTTGTTAAACCTATTCATTCTCAAGTCCCCTTCAGGCACTCTTTGTCACACAGGACAGAGCCTGCCATATTTACATGAACATGAAAGAAGGTGCCTGTTACAATAACACAAAAAATCTCCTTTTACAAGACCTGACAACCTTTGTGGTTAGACGGTAGAATCCATTTTACAGCACATAAAATATATTCTCAACACATACTGGACACAAGTTTCCTGGGTATAGTCCAAAGCATACAATTCAGAAAAAAATCCAAGGATAATTAACTCTGCACACATTTTTAGAACTAGAAGTTCAGACTCAGGTCCTTTATCTGACAGCTATGTCAACAGTCTAAACATACTCTCCCAAACATGATAACCAAATGAAAAATTGGTCCCACCTTTTCTCACGCTCTTAAGGCTCTATCATGTACTGGAAACAAAGGCAAAGCTCAGGCCAGAGTCATCAGCTGCAGGCAAATGGATTTTAGGACCAGTGGTAAGTCATATTACACAGCACAAGTTTATTTAATAGAGAGAAATCTGTGTGCAATGAATTTTTGGTGGCTATGGCACAATGAAAGGAGCTCCATACTGCTAACCTACAGTGAGGATCTGTAACTCAGCATGGCACTTTACAAATACTTTCTCTGTTTTTCATGTTGTTTATATTAATGATTAAGCTTGCTTCTTGCATCAGTGTGTTAGAATTAAAATGTCAACCTTTTGTTTCTAGCAAGAATGGTTATTTTTACCATTACTTTTCTAATTATTAAAACTGCAGCTGAGCTTCACTCCAAGTTTTGTAACATTTTCAATGAAAGCATTTTTGTCTCATCAAAAAGTGATGATTGAACATCTCCTGAGTAATAAAACTGAGACCTAGTGGGATTTCATGGATCCTAATTCCATGAGCTATCTGAAATGTATAGTTAATCTAGATAGCAGTGTCACTCCATCTCAGAAAAACACAGGACACTTAACTATACCTAAAATAATAGCTCAGTTGCATGGCCACCTGGTTAAGGCATTGAGCTGAGACCCAGGGGATAGATATTCTTCCATAACCTTGGGGAAATCTAATCTGCCAGCTTCAGGGTCCCATCTGCAAAATGGATGTAGGAGCTTAATAGGTTTGTTCACTCTTTGTTCACTACCTTCAAACTGAGCAAACAGCTCCGTACTGAGATGCTTCCTTCAAAACTTCTCCCAAATGCATGCCAGTATCATTTGCTAAACAGCCAACAGTTGCAGAAAGGACCACAAACAAATCTATGTTTACAAAATGACCAGGGAACAAAGTCTGTCTATGCTGGAGCTGATGTGAACTTTGCCACTGCTCTCGCTTTGCATCAATGGAGCAGCCTGGCCTTGGGTGCTCTGAAGGGCTCTCTCCATGGGCTAGGGGAATCCTGCTGTCCTGAGACTAACATTAATCCTCATGAGTATCTCCATACTCACTACTTCCTTCATAGTTCTTAATGAAATTATGATTTGTCTGGTGCTGATTACCTAATTTCATCCACAGTAAATTTTTCAAGAACCATAAATTATTTTGTATGAGGCTGATTTATCCCAGCAGAAGTCCAAATTGAATTAGAAATCCATTAGCTGAATTCTAAGCAGGAGCTTCTGGGGAGAAGGGGAAAGGAAGTGGGGGGAACTTGGGAATCTGAACATTGGATGTGGAAAAGGGGAAAAATCCTCAAAAGAAGTAGAAAAAGAATAGAAAACGTAAATATCTTCTTAATGAATTAAACACCCAGGTATTTATGGAGCCAGATGGGAAAACACAGATAACTGCCTAGGATCAGAAACATGACTTCAACATTTATTTATTTATTTTGACTAGCAATTGGTTTTGTAAATACTTGAGATTTTGTAAGCAGATGAAAAACCCTGTTCCACTTGAATATTATAGTTTCCATCATGAAAATACCAACAGATTGTGTGTACTATATATACTAATAAAGCTAATAATGAGCTGTTCAGCCAAATCTTAATACAAAATAATCACAGGCATTCCTCCCTCTGAGAGAAAATGAAAGCAAAAAAGGTTTATTTCCTTTGGAAACATAGGTAAGGATTTAATCAGCTATCAGCTATCGTCCTCCATTTGGAGCCTCCTTATTTGGGGACACACACGGACAGTGTATCTCACTGAGCACATGTTTATTTACAGGTGAGCATATCCTCTCCTCTTGCCACTCTACTCTCACCATCAGTAGACAAAGGAAAGGAAGGGTGATGGAAGGTGAATGCTGCAAGTTCATTGGTATTAACACCCACCCTATCCTTTTCAAAAGCTGGAAACTGTGATGGACAAGGTCCATGGAGGGAAAATGCACTTAAGTCCCTCTCATATGAGTTACAGAAACAGTCTGCATCCACACAGTTCTTTCAGAAATTGGTTACCTACAGGAAATCATCCCCTGCAGTGACTAATTTCATTCACACTCATTCTTAAGTCTTGCTGATTTCTTACTCACAAGCTCTCTAACAATTAAAAAAAAATAAAAATCTTAACATTCAAAGCCAAGCCTGAGACAGTAGTCTCCTGGCTTTGGTTTGCCTTCAACTCAACCTTTAGCTCAAGTGTCTGTGAATTATCACCCTTCCAACATCAGGAGCACCCAGGACAGCTCAAACAGAAGTTGTTGTGACCAGAGAGCAAATGTGCAGTGCCTATGGGAAGCTCTGAAGTGTGCCATCGGACTTCTGAATCCCAGCAGGTAGAACTCCAGTATCTGCACAGTGCATGGTCACCCTTCCCAGCCACCACCCTGCCCTTTGCCTCCAAATCCTTCCAAGTTCACTCCATGGACACTAACAAGAAAAATGAGGTGGGGAAAAAAGAAAAGGAAGTCTTC
This sequence comes from Illadopsis cleaveri, assembly GCA_013399915.1. NCBI lineage: Eukaryota > Metazoa > Chordata > Aves > Passeriformes > Timaliidae > Illadopsis > Illadopsis cleaveri. The sequence goes on along the minus strand of VXBB01014296.1, from coordinate 150,045 downwards.
TGAGTATTCAGTAATCAAAGTTATTACTGGAAATAATAGCTGAAGCAGAGAAATCCCCAGAAAGTTCTGAGAACAGATCCAGCACTGAAGTTTTATGGAAAGACAGAGTGAATGTTCAGAGACCAGTAGCTGAAGTTTAGCCCCTGAACCTATGGATCACACACTGACTTGCTTCCCTCCCTTATCTGTTTAGTTCCTTGTCTGCCACATCCATTTTTAACATAAGGTTCCTGCAGGAACTGTGATCTTCTGATAACATAATGTCAACAGAAAATGCCACTGGAAGCGGTGCTTCAGATCCTGCAACAGAATAGCCTTGCTACCAAGTTACATTACATTTCTCAAAGGTACTGTGAATTTGTTTGGACAAAATCAGAAGCACTCTGCAACTCACACCACAGGTCAGATTATAACAGTATTGTGTTTCAGCAGCTGAAAGTACACAGCAGAAACAGGGAAAGGGCAGCTTGGAGTGTCTCTGGCTCAATGGCCTCTAGCAGCAGGGATAAGAAACACAGAAACATCCACCTCCGTCTTGCAGATGCCACAGGAGATAACACTGCACAGCATGCAGGACAAGAGCATTTAGCCAAACTGGCCCTTAGGTCTGCATTGCCTGGATTGGGACGCAGGGGCATTCATACCTGTTGTTGACTCCCTTGTGTCTAAGGAAAGCAGTGTCATTCAGTAATGGTGCATATTATTCAAAGAAATTGTATTTGTCTGTATCTCAGTCTAGTCCAAAGACTGTAAATCTCAGGTCTCAACTCCCTCAGCACAAGTAAGTGTGCTGTTGGTGCCAGAGCCTTGGCCCTAACAAGAAGCAAATAGATTCCTTTGGTTTTGATTTTTAAAATACAGATCTGCACTCAAAAAGACAGAGCAGCAGTGTTAATGAATGAATCTAAAACATAAAGAAATACTGGAGAGGAATAGCAGAAATGCAATTAAGTTGGAGGCTTTGCTGGGCATGTTTTGTGTTGTCGTATCATATTTATTTATTCAGCACTCCTCAGCAAGTCATCTCAAAGCTAGGGAGCAATGAATCAGTGCTCTAATCTCCCTCCCCATCATCCCCAGCCTTTGTGAGGAAACTGATATCCAGCCCCAGCTGAATCTGTCGAGTTCTAATCATAAACACCATCACTACAGAAACACAGACCTAAGCTGTCTGACTGATTGGAGCACAAGACATACGTATTTCAATTCCACTTTAGTTTTCTCATTTCTTTCTTCATCCCTTTTCTTAGGTTTTCTGTCATGTCTTTTCTCCCCCCATTTTTATCTTCTTTCTTGCCTCTAGGTACTCTCTCTATATACATATTTTTTTAAATCCACATCCCTCCCATTCCTTTTTTTTTTCAAGTACAGCAAACGTGACTGGTCAGGAATCTCCTTATGTTGTTACAAATGGATAAAGATTAACAGCCAATAAGTGTAGATAGAATGACTGGGGACAGAGGCCTCACAAAAACCAACATCAAAACTAAATAGATGTACCTACCTTCAAACTCTCAGAATAATTAACAACAGATCTAATTTATCCACATTCAAGCAAAATCCTCTAATCTTTGCAATAGTAATAACATTCTACCATAAAGGGAGAGGTGATCCTGTTGTATTTTGGTGTCTAACCAGAGACAATAGTTTAAAGTGGTTCTCCAGTTAGTTTAAACAGCTTTTTCTGCTCTTCATTTGGCAACATTGGCTTTAATAGCACAAGTTCATTTTGTAGTTAGGTACCTCATCCAGCAGGTTACTAATTTGTGACCAGGAAACCACAGTAGTATTAAATCAAACGTATCTAAATACATAGTAGAAGGTCACGTTCTGTGACTGCACTAGACTTGGGGCAGAAAGGATAGAAAACACATAAAATTAATTGCTAGCCATAGTGAATGGAGGTTTTCACCAAAAAGGTCATTTGCAGTGGTTCCATTTTATTCTCCAAACCACATTTCCTTTTAAGTGGCAAAATCACAGCACACACGCAAATTAATATCTAAAATAAAACAGCAGCTGTGCATTTGGGTAGCAATTGTATGGAAGAAACCTCAGAAGCTCATTAGTAATACTTAAAGCGAGGGGTGTGTTTTGGTTGGCTTCCCACTGTACTCAGTGCTGATGCCAAAACACATTGTAGTACAGCTGAAAACATGTATTGTATGAGCAAGACTGTCAGCACTTTGCTCACACTCAACACGCTCACGGTTACACACACACACACACACACACACATCTGAAAACAGGTATTGTCTGAGGAAGACTGTCAGCATTTTGCCTCAGGAAGCTGAGCTGTAGCTTTCTATTAATGGTAGAAATCTCTATAAGCTGAGTTGCTTCTTTTCCAAGCTTACTTCAGCTGTAAGCACTCCTGGGAAACATGTAGTAAGCTGTCACTCTACTGACACTAAACAGAGCACAGCACTTCCCACCACTGTAAATTAACCTGAATTTGCCTCCCCCCTTCAAAAAATGCCCAACTGTTACATTCATCTCTGCCAATATGCTGAACTCATAGTGCTCTGTACCATTTACTCACAGCAGGGCCTGGTTTTTAAGTGACTTATTCTCTTCCAGAATCCTCCTTCTGATACAGGACCGCTTATGCCCTGTCCAGGCGAGCAGAAACTCAAACAGATTGGAAGTCAATTAGGAAAACACTCTTTTACACAAAAGCCAGGGAGCAAATGGGCCAAGGTACTGGGGACACAATCTAAAGCTTCAGAGATCACAAATATTCCCAGCCTGTTTTTCCATCACCCCACACACATCAGCTTTTTCAAGTCCTGAGGATCTCCAGCAGAGCACCCCTCAAACCTGTGACCTGCAGGCTTGGAAAGCAGGTACCCTGTGCCATTCCCAACATCTCTGTACTTGCTACAACCATCACCACTGCCTGGCCCTGTGGACTGCAGAAACCTCCTGGTTTTATATTGCCCCAGCCTGCTACTCACAAGAGGAAAACTGTCAGTACCCCAAGAACTTGCTTAATGTATGCAAAGGGTGCAGAATGAGAGAGGACTGGGTAGCAGCAAGAGCAGAGAACAAGTTGCTGTACATGACAGTTCATTTCTGGATAGCTGAGGAGATTAATGCCTTCACCTGCTGCTCGTGCATTACAGTCCTCAGCCATACAGAGATGAAATGCTGTCATGTACAGCAACTTGCTCTTCACTGCTCAAGCGGAGAGAGCTCATGCAGTGACTGCTCTCCTGAACCCCAAACCACGGCAGAGAATCTTTAATTAAGGGAAGCATAAATATGAAGAATGCATTGTATTTAAATAATGTACTGTAAATGCTTCATCCCTGAAAAACTGGAGGAAAAGTGTGAAAACTGATGGTGCCATGAGCAATCTTAGCATGGATCAGAGGAGTCAGCTGTGAAATAAGTCTTTGTTAAATGAATAATATCAAAGAATATTGTTCAAATCTTTCTTCATATTTGTCCCACTTTCCCTGGTTGTATTACAGCTCTCATCATTTGCCATTTTTAATATCTCCTACAAACCTGAAAATAACTGTTCCCCAGGCACATTTTTTGAAATTTGTATTTGTAGCATGAAGTAAATACTAGAGAAATTGCTAGGCTGGTTTCTTCCACACCCCAAAATGAGGAGTTCTGCAAGTGCACAGTAAACCTGCTCACCTGGCAGAAAACCTGTCTACTTGCTTGTCAGCAGTGGTCTCATGCATCTTGAAGATGATCTTTTTTCTTTTTTTCTTTTTTTTTTTTTTACAGCCTGGAGACCCTGTCAGACTGAGAACTGATTGAATCAGGAGTCAAGTCCCCGTTTCAGAAATCTCAGTCTAGTCTTCACTCTTCTAAATTAGGCCTAGTCATCACTTAGACAAACTTTTCTAGGGATAGGGTTGTCATGTTCAGTTGAGATTTTTCCCATAGCCTAGGGAATTCAGAGTCAATTATTCCTTGAAAGCAGTTTGTGTAGCATTACTAGACTGCTTTGAAAGACCAAACCTTATGTCTGAAGCAATCTTACTTCTGGGCTCTCTGCTGAGGCCACAAATGGAGACCAATCTAGATACTGAGACTCATACTGAAACTCATAATGAGAAGAGTTCATTAGAAATCCAGCACGAGCACAAACTAAGGTCAAAACTCTCAGGTATCATTCAATTTCACAATAAGCACTGTCAGACAAGAAATAAACCAAAAATTAAACCATACTACTGTCTGTACCTCTTCCAAACGGGTATTTTCCAGTTGCTTGTTTTCACCTACATTCTTCAAGTCAGAATTCACCTCAGACTGTAACTCTGAACTTAATAAATGTCTGGCAACTAAGTTCATAAAACCACCTAAACATCTAGATCAGTGCATATATACTGATTTCCTCTACAGATAAACTACTGCAGGATACACAAAATTTTGATTTGCACATCAGCATCATTGCAGTATCAATCACTCCAGTTCATTTGGGTTTCCAGCTGTTCCTGTAGCCAGAACAACTCACATTAGAGCTGAGAGTTTAGACATTTTGGGCGGGGTCCAAATATATACGAGTAGTATAGATATATTCATCCATATATAGATAGAGATGCTTTTCTTTAGAAAAAAATAACTAAATGTTTCCTTCAAAAAACTAAAAACTTGCACTAAAATGGGCATTCTTGAGCTTGTAAGTCTTGCAGCTGCTTCCACTAATGTCACGTGAAAACTATTGCCTTCATCAAGCTCAGCACTGATCCCATTATTTGGTCCAATTTTCTCAAATTACTTTTAGTCTTATTGCCTCATCAGCTATATTCACTCATTTCTCTGCTACAGGGCTCCCTTATCTTATTTCTGGGACGATTCAGGTTTCAATGCTCAGATATATATATAGCAGTATGTCTTCTACACTCTGTAAATACCCCTGCTTAGGTACATTAGCAATCTTACTGAGGCAGTGCGGAAGGCAAAGCATTTTAATTCAGGAACACCCATATGCATCTTGTTATGTTGTGGACAGAGTAAATAAAACCCTTGTCATCTGCTGTGGGTTTTGCCATTTCTGTGAACAGAATTTGCAGCATCTTATGTTTCCTCTAGAGGGATAATGCAGGTGCAACTGTATCTTGGGACCTTTGAAGGCATAGGCCAAGAGATTTTATGGTTTTTAGCTCATGTCATTCACATACTCCTTTGCATAGAAACTCCAAGTACCACAGCAGGGTAAATGTAAACTGAAGAAGCCATCAGATAGCTAACAGCTCTTCTGCCAAATCCATCTGCCTGAACTTGATCCTTGCTGGGAATAACACATCATTGTAATTATTATTGTATAGAATTCCTCCCCATATTCAATTTTCTGACCACAATTCTCCACAGAAGAAGTGACCCAATTGAATTAAAAAAAAAAAACAAAAACAAGGAGAGAGAAGGAATATGAAAGCTGGAGAAAATTAGCATGCAATAAGCCATTTCTTCCTGTCAATTTTCTCGTCTCCTTTTATTAACAGATTTGTTTTTGAAGCAATTATACACGTGCAATCCATTTGTGGCATCTCTTTACTTGCCTCCTGACATAACCATTATTAGGGCTGTCACAGCGGATCGGCTGACAGCTAGAGAAAGGCAGTTCTGCAATGTCCTGGTACTGCCAGTCAATACCAGCTGAATAATAACAACACAGCCCGCGAGCTGCCTATTATTTTTCTTTCCAGTGGCTGTGTTGAGAATAGTTCCTGCAGAATTTTGACAGAAGCAGGGAACAGTGAGATGGTCTTCAGGAGCTCCCTGAATCACGTGCCAGCTGTAGATGCTGCTATTTCACACACCCTCACAGGCAGGTGCCCACCATGAGTGGTGCTGAGCTCTCAGCATGCCCCATTAAAGCCTGACCAGTACATGATGTGCTTCAGAAATGATTCAGGCAAATTCTCACAAATGTATGGTGCTGCTGGTCCTGTCACTCTAGAGCAAGCTGTGTATGCCCTGAGGTTTGCAAAACTAATGCAGCCCAGCTGCCTGGATGGATTTCCCCGCTGGTGAACAGGAAAAATTGGTGAAGCTGTCTATTAATATGAAGAACCTGTGAGAGCGGGGCCAGGAGTGCCAGCACCATTTTTTCAATCATACATCACTGTGGAACATTTGATTATCATTGCTGTGAAGCACACTGCGTGCTGACTGTACCAAGTTTGTCAGGAAATTTGCAGGCATGCTGTATTACAGCTACCAACAGCTGTGTCCCAAGCTGCAATGACAACTCAATTCTCTGTGCAAGACAAGACAGTCATGTAGGAGCAAGACTTTGCACTCTATAGGCTTTCCCTGTGCTCTCAACTTCCCAGTCTAGGACAACACGAGGCTTGCTCCTGCCAGGTGTGGAAAGGAAGATTTACATCTCACATGGGAAATAAGTCCAGCCCAATACAATGTAATCCCAGTAGCAAAGTCCTGAGGGGAAGGGTGTGTGACAGATGTGTACACAGGGCTTAAAAGGTCAATCCCAACTGTTCTACAGACAACTTGAATAAGCACGGGCAAGCCATTCAGTCCATATGATCATCGCAATAATCTTTATTCTTTCCACCCATATTTTACCCTTTAATATTTTCATGTCCTGAAGCGTTAATTTCTCTGGATTGGTGCTGCATCTAGAACAGATCCACCTTATCCTTAAAGCCATTGCTACACATCTACAAGAGTCTTTCCAAAATCACATTTAGACACAGATGCAATGCATTTACACTTCTGGTGGGAAGACACTTGACTTTCCACTGATTATGCATTTGAACAAGAACCATTTTTCTGAGACAATGCAAATAAACTGATTAATATGTGGGTTTATTTTAAAATGAACCCTTCAAGAAATTTGGCCTGTGGGTGTCAGACCATTTTTTTCTCACTATTGAATAAAATGGATGTATTATGCTTCCCTTTGAGTTTAATCTGGGTCTACGACATAATTTGAATTGTATTTGCAGGCACTGAGCCACTTTAATCTTCACGGCTTGGATAATAAAAATGATGAAAAAGTGACACGTTTCCCTTCAGTACATTTTGTGCCAGTCCACCTGGGATCCTGGATATTTAGCTTCCATTGCAATCTGCAGCACTGGATCTTCAAAAGTATTTGTACCAGTACTACCCAAGATAAATACAAGCTGTAGGGTGTCTAGATACTAGCCAGAAATAGCCAGAGACTCACTGAAATAGCACACAGAAGCTGGGCACATGGGAAGGGAGGAAACCTTTTAGCATTTTTCCAGTGACTCTTTTAAACTTTGAGCTTTTTTTTGTTCCTTTCAGCATGAGCACATGATTGTACCATAGAGAATTTAATGTAGAATTGCCATATTACCAAATGGCCATAATTGCTCTGAAAGGGACAAAACTACTAATCTACTCACTGTTAGGTGGTGTTTGGAAGTATTTGTCTCTCATCATTTACAACAGAACAGAGACTACAGCTAGTTTCTGAAAAAAGACAAATTCAATTCTTTGAAAACAATGAAGGAAATGGTCATGTAGAGGAAGGGAACCATAGCACAGCTCTGTCACTGCTCTCTTGACACCAAGGGAGGATGTCAGAAGCCTGGAAAAAAGAAGAGCAGGCATTTACAGCTGTGAGGTGAGAGGCCCTGGCAGAAGAAGGGGATACCACAGAGAGGGAATGTAGGTGCTCATTGAAACCTGTGTGTTTCCAGGGTAAGTCTAGAGGCATGGGAATGCAACATAATCACACAGCCACAGAAGGGAAAAACCTAGAACTCCCCCTCAAGGTGAGCTTAATTTAATCCAGGACCAGGAAGGTTAAATGTTTCACTTGTAATCATAGGGTTGTTAACCAAAGGTGGTGAGTGTTAAGCTTGTTCGGATAGTACTTCCCTACCTTGACAAGCATGGATGTCTCAACTGAAATCTACATACTCTGCATTTATAAACCTTGATTAGGGATAATTGTACTGGTTTTCAATCCAAATGAGAGACATCTACATGAGCCATTGTGCAATTTTAAAACAGCTTTTTCTTCCTGCAAGTGGTATTTCATGAAATATAATACAATTCCTGTTCTAAAATATTGCTACACAATATGGAGCACCCTTACTGACTTCCTCTGGTGTTCTCAAAGGGCTTATCTCCTACCCCTCCAGCAGAAAAAGGCCAACAACCCAACTCTTGGCTCCTGAAACCACTGCCTTGTACAAACTGATGAGCTATTCCAGTGTGTCAGAATAATCTGTCCTTCTGTCTGCTGGGACTGAGGGATTTGGGCCAACACGCTGCGTGTACAGGCACATGACACTGTTCTGTACTTATGTACCCAGGCAAACAATTAATCTTCCCAGTAGAAGGCAAACCTTCATGTCCTTTGCCTGTGCAATATTATGCAGACCTGGTACAATCAGTTGGGATTTCCAGTAAAACAGTCATTTCAATAATAATAAACAGTGGGTTTGCAAATCCTGTTGTTGAAGGAGTCTGAGCTCAAGAACACACAAATGCCAGCTTTCTCCTCGCTCCAGGTGTCTCTATGCTCCAAACTAAAGAGCAGCTGGAGACTGCTAGCAATACATGTTGACCATGGGGTTGCATGAAAGCACAAAAGCCTGGAAAGTTAAAACATCACTTTTTGTCCTACACCTGCAGCACGAGCACCGTATTAGTTCTGCCATTGCAATGCAGTCTAGACAAACACGAAGAGTCATTCTCTGCCTGGTTATGCATGAAGTCATGGCTAACCAAGACCAAAGGTCTTTCTCATGGGCAGTGTATATCTCTACAGCATAGTCTCTGTGTAACAGCAGAGAACGAGATTGAATATATAATAAAATTATGCTTTTTGGAAAGGGAACTGCAGAAGGAACAGGCAGAAGAAAAAATAATCCTAGCCATTTTCTTTGCTGGACAAATTGCTAATCTATCAAGAATAAAGTCAAAACTTCAATAAATTATCCATGCCTGAAATTTCTCAAACAATACCTCAAAAAGTATATAATACGAGCACTAAGCTACTTTTCTCATCAAAGAAAAAAGTACATGAAAGCATGAGTCTTTGAAACTAAGAAAAAGTGACTACTCGCTGTGCCTCCATACAAAAATACTAGAGTTTTTCTGCTGCCACTCAAAAAGCATTTTTGCCTATTATATTAATTTTATTCTAAGAGATTTTATCAAAATGTTAAGAGATGAAACACTAGTTTTTTGATGCAGCACATTAAATAGGCATTACCCTCACAGTCCCTCATAGTCTACAGCATTAGGCAACATTTAGGAGAAGCTTGTTTCTAAGATCTTGCTATTCTTCCCTGTTTTACTTAGTCTCTCTGTCTCTCTTGCTGTTATTCAGATGCAATGAGGTATTGCTTTGGAATCAGGAAGAATAAAGGGCCCTTGGCAGAACCTTGTTTGAGTCATATTAAAAATGCTCCTTCATTCCTCAGTCTGCCAATAGTTGAGTTCCTCACCTGTCCCAAATCAATACTACGATATAGATTGTACAAACTTAGCTATCGACCATGTGAGACTTCTATTTTACTGTGAAAAATTGAGCAGAGCTTAAGAACAACCACATTAAAAAAAGAGGAGTTAAAAACAAACAGATGACAAACCAAGCCTCTCAGGTTACAAACATTCCCTACATATTTTAATAAAATCTGTTGAATTCCTGTCTCTTACATCTCAGAGCCTACATGTGACTGAGTCATAAGTCAAAAGATAATTCAATATCAAGAATAAGCAGGAGCAGGCACAGGCTAGAGGTGTTCACTGAATCTCAGGTCTAGTTATTTTTTCACGTTTATGAAGCGTGTTAAATATAAGTCAGCCCTTTTCTACTGAGAAAATTGCTAGACACTCTTTGGCTGAGATTTTTTTAGATGAAAAATAAGATGTGTTTGAGATAGTCAACAATTTCCCATCAGAGCCTCTGTCATCACTCGTACCCGCACAAACATCCCTCCCTGCATCCTCTCATGGTTGGATCCCAGGGACTCCAGTCAAGTGAGAGACACATCTGCAGGATTTTGATCTGAAACTTGCAGAACACTATTGATTTCATACAAGAAAACAGCCTCAGTTAATGCTCTAAATTCCATCATTTCCGTGTAATGCTACTCCAAGACTAAGGAAAGAGACAAGTCTTCAGCTGTTTCAAGGGACACTTCAGTCATGAGCAGAGCAGCAAAACTTCTCAATACCAACTGAAGATCTTGTCCCAAGAGGAGTACGGGTAAAACACATGCAATCGGGCCACAGTAATGAGGAAAGAAATCACGTTTTCAGGGTGGGAACAACATTTGTGAAGGAACCATGACAAGAAATCATTTCCACCTTTGTTCTGTGGCAAAACATCTGCTTAGTTTCACATGTTAAGACATAAAATGCATAAAATAAGCATTGTAGAAAACATGCCTACCTTTGCACACACAAACATTTGTACTTTTGTTGACAACGTGCTTAGACACTTTTTTAATTGATCTATTTTCTGCCAACCTCTGCTTGCTATCTATTGAACAGAAGTATGCTACCCGTTACAGCTATATCCTAAATCCTGGAGCAGTCCAACCAAATAATCACATAAAACTTTTGCCACTTCGTGCCTGTTGTTTCGTGCTAATTTCTTTGTGCTTACTAAGAGAAATTGCTATTGACTGCTTTCATTAGGAAACTATTGACCCTTATCCACTGGCATATCCTGGAGAAGAAATTCACTAAATGTGCCCATATTTCATTCTCTGAACACCAAGGTAGGAGAGTCATGCTGAAGGATACGGTTTATTTAATCCAAAATTAAAATTTTATAGGCTACATTACCTAAAGTAAATTGTTTAATACATTCAGTTGAACAGCTGCTTTCTAAGTATTTGGCTGCCATGTTTTCAAAGCCTAAATTAAGCTAAACAATAGAACACTGTAGACTTCCAGGAGATGAACTGTGCTATACTTACACTTAAGAGGCAGAATTTAGATTCAGCAAAGCAGTGATTTTCAATGCATTCCTTTAAAGCAGCACAAGACCACAGTCTTTCGAGTTTAATTTTGATTTAGTAATGGCATTAACAATATATATTTTATATACTTATGAACTCTACAGCAAAAAAAAGTGTAATGACTTAGCTACACTAACATTTGCCATTTGCCAGCAATAATATAGAAAACCATCAGAATACGGAGATCCAGCGCACCCTAAAGATTTTGGAAGCTGGAGCCAACATCAGTTCATTTACTCTTGCTTCCAAGACAAATAGATCTTGCCATTTCAGAACCATTTGGCCACAGTGAGGCAATCCAGCCAGATTTCTCTGTGCACAACATTGTTCTACTTGTGCACAGACCAACTTGGAACATGTGCTGTGCAGAAAGCACATAAGGAAGGAAAAGCCCTGCCCAGGCCCTTTATTTTATGGGACAAAAATGTGACTGGGAGACAACTCCAACCCTGAAGGGCATCGATGGAAAGTAACAATTCTGGACTCTGTATTATATTTCAGGCTTAATTTTGGCAAATACAGAGTATCACTTCAGGACACAGCAACATTGCCATAGAAACCACCAGGTTCATTTGCATCCCTACCATCCATAACCTCTGCAAAATCCTGTCAAGCCAAGGGAGCCCTTCAAGCCAATAATAAGGGATACAACATCAAATTCACTAATAAATGCCAATGGCACATGACATCTGCTAAACCTTCACAACCAAACCCAAATGTAACTTTCAGAACTGTGTCAAAGATTTATTTGTCATAATTTTGACCATTTACCTGCTTTCTGCTCACTGATCTATCTCCCTGAACACAAGCCAGGGCAGAAGCCAAGAATGCCCACTCTAAGATGCTGAGCCACTTCCATCAGCTCTGATAAGTCAATTTATCCCTCTTTTAAACAAATATCAAAGTGAAGAGTAGGAGAACACTATGTATGGAGTAGAAAGCCATGCCATAAAACCTGAGAGGCATAGGAAGCATAGGAATTTATCACACCTTTAATGAACTTCTTTGGAATCTGTCTCCTACTACATCCATCCCCTTAAGAATTCTAATATTACCAAACATGCCAAGAGCTACAAATAATCAAGTCAGGTTTTTATTAATTCACTTGGAATCATTAAGTTCTTTTGTCAAAGTTACAGCAACTGGAGCCACAAACCAGTCCATTTTCACACTGCACTGATATAGGCATTGGTATAGAAAAAAAATGTACAGCAAAGCTATTTTATGTGCCAGAAATTATGTGCAACAGAAATTTTCATGTGATCACCAGAGGTTCATATCAGAAAATCAGTGAAATTTACCAGAAGCCTGATTATATACCTTATGCACAAATTAATCTCATTGAGATTTATTTCAGTATTCCAAACTTTTATACATGTGTCTGTGTGGTTTTATTATTGATACGATTATTGTTTATTAGTACTGTTCTGATAGTGTTCAAATACTACAATTAAAACAAAGCCCAAACATGCTGTACAAACACATATTAAATCTCCCTGCACTGGCAAGCACAGGGTCTAGAAAAACACAAAGGAAGATGGGAGACTAAGAGAACACAATAACGAAAGAACAGTGATTGCTGTCTCTTCTCCTTTCCAAACTGTTGTGCCATTTCCTCTGGCATGAAATCTTTGAAAGTTTAAGTACAACACTTCTCACAATAAAATAAACCACTGTCTTTCACTGTGGCATAATTATTCTTGACTCTTTCTCGTCACTACCCTTATTAAATGGCACAAAGCCTTCTGGGACAGTGAAAATGAGCGTCAGTGATCTCTGTACCAGTTCACCCGCATTACAATCTTTATTAATCACACCTCTCTTCCCAACACTCATTACATAAAGGCCTGTAGCTCTGCCTCCACACTCCTGGAGTCAATAATGACCCCATGCTGCAGGTTTGGAGCTGCCCCCAAACGCCCCCAGTCAGAACCTGCTGTGCCAACACCCTGCTCACACCATGGTGTGTGATTTGGGGGGATTTAACCCCAAATTTGGGAGTTTTGGGGTGATTTGGGCAGGATTTCATCTCACTTTTGGGGGTTCTGGGCTGGTTTTGGGGGTTTGGCTCAAATTTGGGAGTCCCAGGGGTTTGAGGGGTCCCAAATTTTGGGATCTGGGGTTTTTTTGGGGATATTTTACCCCAAAATTTTGGGGTCAAGTGGAGGTGTGAATCCCTACGCTCCACATGGCTTGGGCATTGCAGAAGTAAGCAATAAGCTGACCAACTTACTAATTGCTTCCCCATAAAGACAAAACCATGTGAAGTTCAAATTCCCAAATGTCCAGGCTGCAGCCTGAAAAGTGCTGACTGAGCCAGAGGGGCTGTGGGACTGGATCAGGCTTTCCAAAAGAAGAGAGATGAGTACAGGGCATGGCCATTTATTAAGCTGGTTCCATCCATTTATTAATCTGCCTCCTTCTCCTTGCAATCTTTCCTTGAAAAATGGCCATAATACATTTTTACACTCACCAGACTGGGCTGGCAGGAGAGCAGTGAGGATTAAGCAATTAATGGTTATGTGTTTCTTTGAGACCCTTCTAGGAAAGCTACTAGTGGCAATCAGAAGAATGATTACTGGTGTGTTACTTGCAATATTGATTTGTAAAAACCCACATAAGATTTAAACAGCCTAAGCAAAAGAGGTCTAGCTCTTGTGTAACTTCTGATAAGGGATTTGCAAGCTCCTGGAAACTGATTGAGCAAACCTTCACCGTGTACTCCACATTCACTGCTTTGTAAGATAAGACACCAAGAAAAAGGACTTATTTTCATTTTTTCAGGCACGTTTTAAAAAAGCCTCAAAGTCTACATTTATGCATTTTCAAGGCTTGTCAAAAAGTTACATTTGCTTACACCAAAGTTTCTGCATTTTCTGCAAAACACACCGTCACTCTGGACATAACAACGCTACAAGGGCAAACAAGACAAAACAGCAGCAGATGTTGTTTCTGCGCCCCTCTGCAAGAATTCCTGCCAGCTTGCTTTTCCTCCTCAAAACCTGCAGAAAAAGTTGGGGCTCTGATGTCACCTTGCCCGAACAGCTCTGGGCTTTTTATGCTGTCTGGTGCTATTATCAGCAATACAATAAGCACAGCTACATCTTCATCTAATGCTATTCACTGCATGTACTTAGTGTCTGCCTGTATTATGCCATTATAAGTGGTGGTGGAAGAAAAGAGTAAGCAAGAGGAATAACAAACAGGATTTCCTTGGAATAATGTTTCTCAGCCTTAGACTGATAATGGGCTGCAGTCAAATATATTCCTGTCATCACTGGCACACAAAGCTGCCTAGCTTTGTCACATTTGTTTTACTAATTGAACAATCAATTATTAACGTAGATTAGTTTCACAGTCATAAACATCACCACATACAGACACCTGCTTAATATGAGAGAGTCTCTGGTCCAATTTATACTTCCTCAAGCAATAGCCCCTGGTTGCCATTAATGCTCCTCTCTTGTACTATTTCAGGTCCTTGGACTTTGTCACCAAAAATCGTGCACCTCAACTCCAAACTCAGGGTCTCTCAGTGAGTGCACACCGCAAACCACAGAGAACCTGCCTAGCAGATGAGATTGGCACACCCCTGAGCTTCACCAGTGATCACCATCAATTTGATTTTACACTCATTAATTATGCTGCAGCCAGCAGCAAATCTTCCTGAATTTCTCTCCTGCAGTGGCAGCCCCTCTGCCTGTCCTGGGGGAGGACAAGCCCTTGCCCCCTGGGAGCAGAGAGCCCACTGCCCTGAGCTCCAGCCACCCAAGCAGGGCTGAAGGTCAAGCCTGGGGCAGTATTTGTGCCGAAGTGCAAAAGCTCACCTCAAAGCTGAGCCCACAGGCTGTATACATGTAAGCAGGCACCAGCTCACACAGATAATGATTTTCAAAGCAAGATCTTTCTGTTACCAGGACACGCTTTCTGAAAGACAAACCCCACTTTTTAGTAACCTCACTGCAGTTCTGGTCCCACCTGGGATGTGTGTGAGCAGGCAGACAGAAAGGCAGGCATCCCTCCCAACGTGCCCCAGGCACTTTCAGAGGTGCTACAACAGAGGGAAATTCATTGGTGGGATATGAAGGAAGGAGAGCTGGGTTGGGAATAAGGTAAATCCAGAGCCAAGTTCTCCCGCAGAACTGCTGAAGGCCATAAACATGAAGAACACAAACCCTATGCTAGGTTTGATGTGTTTGAGGCAGCTTGGCTTGGCAGTCTACACTGAATGCAGCACTGGTGCACTACGTGAACCCCATTTCCAAACTTCTGAGCAGCTCTTATAAAAATAGGGCTCAGATACACAAAGTGTACAAAGGCACTGAATGAGAAGGAAAAACCTTAGGAAGGGGGGCCCAGGCCAGCAGTTTAATCAATTAAAGTGCAGAACATCAGCCCAATGAAACAGTATTTTGTCTCACTTAGACTGGGCTTTAAGAGACTGAAAGTAGTTAATCGCTGCTTTAAGCATTCAAGCACTCATGCCAGGTGAGCTCTCAAAAAACTGAAGCAGTCTACTTCCTTACCTAGGTGAACATGCCTGGCTTCTCATCAGTGCAATCCAAATAAGTAACAGATGGTTAAATGCAGGATCAGCAAAATTTGCAACAGGTTACAAATTTATTTTGCCTCACACTTCTACTAATTCGTACAGGAACTTTTCTCTCAAAGTAACCTCTAAAACTTTTTGTTGTTGTTGTTTTTCCCCTGACACTTGTATGTATGATCCACTGAAGCTCAGAACGAGAAAAATAAAATCAACTATTTTTTCTACATCTTCATAAAAATATTGATTGCCAAAACAGGTAAGATAGAGTATTATAGAAAAGTACACCACTTTTATTTGAAAGCTAAGAGCAGTTGTTTATAGTGCAGGGAAAACGAATTTTAACTGATTTAATGACAAAAGCAGCTAAAGCCAATTACTCACTTTCTGCTTCACTTTTCTAAACCCTGATTCCTATAGAGGAATTCAAGCATTCACCATGCTTAAGCAGCTTTTGGTAACATGATTAGCAACATTCCTGCTTTTTTCTAGTCATATATATTTTGGACATGATTAAGTGTTCCTGAGTCATAAATGATTAAGGAGACAAAAAGACAGACAGTGACAAGCAGGAAAAAAAGATAAGAAATGGATTACTCTCCAAGAAACTGAAAACTCCTCTAGAGACCCTGGGCCTTCAAGTTCATTTAAACATTAACGAACTTTACATTTCAAATCATATCTAGGAGGACAAGTGATGGGATTACACAGCTAAATCTATAAGCATTGATTGTGTCTCACAGATGCACACTGTGCAGCAATGGAAAATCTGCTAAGATAAGGTTATGACACACAGCATGTAACCTTGGTTTAGATAAAACTTTGTGTCTTAAAAAAAATCACACCCTCTCTCCCAAAAATATACCCCCATGTGCCACTTTATCTGAAAAATTAAATGATTCTAGAAGGAGGTTCAGACCCTGCCAAACACTGGTATTTCATTTAGAGGTTGCTAAATAACCTGTGTGAGTCACTGTTGTCAGAAAACATGTATTTCAATTGTTTGTAAAAATCACCATGTATCTCCATGCTTTAAAATCACCGTATTGTTTTGTGCAAAACAAAAGATTTGTGCTGCCTATTTTAAAACACTCCTGGTGACATTCCCAACTCAAGCAATCATATGAATCATCAGTGGACCATTAGTTTTAAAGCAGCATGTTTATATCATTTAAGCTTTTGGCTATTATGGAAAACAATAAGTAGTTTCTCAAACAATGGAGTAATGAGCCCAAAGCAGCTCAAAAGATACCACAACTTCATTTCATTCTCCATAACTATCTCCCAAGAGAAGTTCTGAAGAGCCCTTGGTGAGAACAGTAAACATGCGACATGGACATGTTGCACCATTCCAAGTCAATTCCTTCCTTTGGGTCTCTGTGAGCTCTTTCAGCATAACCAAGAATTTCCATAGGCACTGTAATAAGGGAGTAGAGCAGGGAAGATGCTTCCCTGAAGATTTACGGCTGCAAACTTGGAACTCATTCTGAAAGCCTCCAAAGGTGTCTGGCAGACAAGTCTAATTTAAACAAGTCCTGTTTTGATTTGA
The DNA here is from genome assembly GCA_013399915.1 of Illadopsis cleaveri. Classification (NCBI taxonomy): domain Eukaryota; kingdom Metazoa; phylum Chordata; class Aves; order Passeriformes; family Timaliidae; genus Illadopsis; species Illadopsis cleaveri. The sequence goes on along the minus strand of VXBB01014296.1, from coordinate 133,007 downwards.
GGTGCAAAGTCAAAGGCAGTGAGATGTAACTCCTACCAAATCCACTTAGAACTGCTGGTCCATAAACTGTAAATGTACTAGAAAGGTGCACAATTATGTATTTTGATGCAGTTTAGGGTTTTTTTTCTTCAATCTATAAGGAACTATGTGCCATATGGTAACGTGCTGCATAACCTCCCTCCAGCAGAGAAGTGTTACCAGAATAGAATTCTCCCTGGCTCGTTTTATTTGGCTCTCTAGTTCTTGCCACTAGCACAGGCAGTACCTGTAAGGCCCAGGTAGCATGAACCTCTGGTATGTTACACAACCATGGTTTACCCAGCCCTGCAGAGAAAAGGCTGACGCTATTTAATCACCAAACAATCTTCTATCTGCTGGTACAAAACAAATTTAAGAAAACTGGAATGCAAATTTAAGAAACGCTGGGATGCATTAGGAAGATCTTAGGATCAAATGTTTTGGTTGTGAGCCTCCAACAGTACGTATTTTGTATCACCTGTGCAGGGGGATGCTAAGTGAGAGGACACTTGGGCAGCAGACAGAACATTGCCAGGTCTTTTTCTGGCAAACCTGCTGCTAAAATCACAACCAGTTTGCATATTGCTGTTGTGACATTTCCCCTGACCCTTCCTCCCTCTTCTCCTCCACCCATGGTGGTTGGGACCTGGACATGTCTCTCACAGCTCTTTACTCCTGTCCCACCTGTGTGCTCCTTGGCTTCTGACCTTGAAACAAAGTGATATTGAGGGGACAGACACTTAACAGTGTAAAGCTATGGAGAAGCAGCCTTCACATCCAGATCCTATGAGCCATCCATTGCCCAAATTTACTGACATGCAAACAGGCATTTAAACCCAAGAGATCAAACCCAAGCTGGCCTAGGAAAAGCTGGGTTTTTATTTAGCCCTTTAGAGCCCACACCTGATCCATAGTGTCAGGTCTGTAACATAAAGCAAACAAAATCTTTAGGTCTCACTTGGAGAAAACACAGAACCAAACTGAGTGAAACATACACTTATTTATAACCTCAGAAATGGGTCATCTCTGCAAAGGAAGCAGGTGCCTGTTAAAATGTAGGCTATTTTTGGGGTTGTGTGGGAAGCCAGAACTTAGGGTTTACATTTTTCAACCTAAGTTTAGAGGGAAGGGGTTTTTTCAGTGTCTTTATATACTCTGAACTGAAATTTTAAGCACCAAATTCAAGATCTTACAGAGTGCCTTGAGGTCTGACAGACATATGCTGCACATAATGTGATTACATATGATCTTTGATAATCTACAGTTATTTCAGTAAAATTTGAGCTCCCTGTAATATTAGACTAAGCATGATGATGTCAAAATATCCAGTGTCTGGGATGCATGAGTTGATTCAAGAAATTACTCAATGAAAATGACATAGATTTCCAAATTTTACTTGGGAAGATCTCTTGTAACTTTTTCTGAACTTCTGATATACTGATATACACATCCAAGTGGAAATGGGCAGAAAGTAGATAGATAAGCTGGCAGCCCATGGCTTGGACAGGAGCACTCTTTGCTGGGTTAGGAACTGGCTGAATGGCCAGGCCCAGAGAGTGGTGGTGAATGGTGCTGCATCCAGCTGGCAGCCAGTCACCAGTGGTGTCCCTCAGGGGTCTGTGCTGGGGCCAGTTCTGTTCAATATTTTTATTGATGACATGGATGAGGGTATGGAGTCTTTCATTAGTAAATTTGCAGATGACACTAAGCTGGGAGTGTGTGTCGACTGCTTGGAGGGACGAAGAGCCTTGCAGAGGGACCTGGAACGGT
>VXBB01014296.1:28426-131071 GCA_013399915.1 Illadopsis cleaveri | reverse complement strand
GGATGTGTTTAAAAAAAGACTGGATGTGGCACTTGGTGCCATAATCTAGTTGAGGTGTTGGAGCATGGGTTGGACTCGATGATCTTGAAGGTCTCTTCCAACCTAGAAATTCTGTGATTCTGTGATTCTGTAAAGATTTTTTTAAAACACAATTAATCACAAAAGATTTGTGCTTGGTAAAGAAAACACAGGAATAGGCAAGAAAGTACGTCTTTAGAACTTTAGGACTTAAAGAAAAATTTCCAATGTCTGCAAAAAGCTGCTGATGAAGAGTAGGGAAAGATGAATTCGTTTCCAACCTCTGTAAGCTCCTAAACTGCCACTTTTCAAATTGCTTATTATCTCTGTTCTTGAAGAAATATCTTTTAAAAAACCTCAGCAGCTGAAACGGACACAATTGCATTGGTAGAGCACTAAATTTAAGGTACAGGGAAAGGCTATGTAATCCATACAAAGACAAATGAAATAATTCAGGGAATGTTATTGCATGAAAACTGCATTTTCCCCCTCACCTCCCTCCACTTTAGATAATAATGTTTGAGTTTGTCTTTGCTTGTAGTATTTTCCCAGTAGTTTTAGGAGATAAGTGCTTGTGTACTGAGTAGAGATCATGTGCTTTATAAAAAAAGAAATAGCTATATTAAGACCTGGATAATCCCAATCCCTATCCCTTGTAAAATCATAGTTCTACTTTGTATTTTAAATCCCTCAGGAAGTTCAGATTAATGCCTCCACAGCACATGCATAACACTGTTTACTCTGCTTACAGGTCACTCTTTAAGCTACTCGAATATTCCAACATCTGGACAAGCCAAGCACCGATTAACCAGGTCAGGTCATGTACACACACTCTGTCTCATCACTCTTTTACTAAATCTTGGCAAGATCCCCTTGGCATGGCTGCACAGACCCAGCAGAGTTTTCCCAATATCTGTCATCCTGCCACCTTGCATTAATGAATATGTTGAGACCACAAATCAGCAAAGTATTTTACCTGTTTCCTTATCTCCTCAGCCTCTCCTCATTTGTTTAAAAAAAGCCTACAACACCAGATGCATAAAGAAAAACCAGCCAAGCACAGGTTTACTTGAATAAACATGCCAAGTGACTATCCTGCTGGCAGCAGTGTTTGACAGATCCTTTCGGCAATGGGATGAGTAGCCAGGCTGCTGTTTGATTGGGAAATGATTCTCCTGTTTAGCCCCTGCTTCAGCAGCGCTTGACTGGTGCCAAACCAAGGGTGAGAAGCTCCTGCAGGGTGTGCTGTGTGTGACAGGTGAGCTGTCAAATGCTCTCTTGTCTAAATGATGCTGCCACCACACACTTTCCACAAAGAGGAAACAATTTAATGTCAGGTCACATGGTGTCTTTCAGCCCCAAGTACAGCTAGTCTGCAGATATCAGAAACTGATTAACTCACTAGGGCTGTCCAAATGCTTCCTTGAATTGCTTGTCAAATATTCTCCAAAATTTCTCTTCACTCTCTTGCCAGCAGGGTATGATAATGGGATATAAACACTGAGTGTAATGTGCATAAAAGAAGTACAGCATCCAACCGGGGCTGCAGGTTGTTTGATAATTAGACTATAAAAAGAAACCTAATGTAAAAACCTACTACTATGTCTGGTTCTTCCTTTGGAGATAAAAGGTACAGATGCAACATTATGACTTAGAAAAGAAGCACCTTTCAATTGCCAGACATACTTATCACAAGCAGCAATAAAAGCAAAAAAAAAAGCAGGGTACAGATTGGCCAAAAATGTGTGTTGGGCCGCAGGCCACGGACCCCATGTGTAGGGGCAATACAAGGGGGGATGAGCTCAGCAGAAGCCACCTGCGGTCTTGGCCAGCGTTCAGTGACTGCCTTAGAATCAGAATAATTTAGGTTGGAAAAGACCCCTAAGATCATCAAGTCCAACTGTTAACCCAACACTGTCAAAGCCACCACTAAACTATGTCCCCAGGCACCACATCTACACATCTTCCAAGGATGATGACTTCACTTTTCCCTGGGCAGCAGGTTACAATGCTTGACCACCCTTTCAGAGGAGAAATTTTTCCTCATATGCAGTTTAAACCTCGCCTGGTGTAACTCAAGGCTGTGTCCTCTTGCCCTATTGTTTGTTATCTGGGAGAAAAGACCGACCCCCACCTGTCTGGCCCTCCATTCAGATACTTGTAGAAGACCCTGAGAGCCAATAGGCAGTTGATAGATAGAAGACATATTTTCTTATATAGAAAAAATGTGGTAAGTTATTATCTATACAGCTAGGTTTATTACATCCATTTGAAATTACTCCATTAACTTCCGTTAACTATTCTGTTCATTTATTAGCTTACTGTATTTACCTAAAATGCTATGATAAGCTCTTTGTTACCAACTTGAATTTTGATTACTTTTAATCACAATGAGTATTAAATTAAAACAGGAAAAAAAAGTCTCTTTCCAATTGCAAACTGTTTTGCCTCTTTTTGCTCAGCTACCTTTGCACAGCTTGGTCAGACAGCTACAAAAGTTCTCAGTGTGTCATGTAGGTGTAAAAAGCTCCATCAAAGAAGACTTAAAAATAAGAACTCTGTGTGTGCCAGTGTCATAATGGCTACATCTCTAGCTGACCTAGCTCCAATCCTTACCTTTTTCATGAAGCCCATGGACTTCCAGTCACAGCTCCTGTCTGGCAGTGCTCTGTGGCTCAGAATGAGTGACAGTGGCACCAGGGTGATAAAGAGGGTTGGCTTTTCTAGCATGCCCTCAAACCACCTTTTTTCTACTGTATTTTGTTCGTTTGTGTTTTCATTATTTTAACAGATTAGCTAAAAACTTCAGCCTTTCTAAGATCAATGGTTGACTTCTATCAAATAAACATGAGACTTGCCAACGATTGTGAGGTAGTTCAACAGCTGAACAAAACTCACGAGAGCACTGCTTCACTCTACAGTGAAAACCAGTGCCAATACTCAATACCCAGTAACCAAATGTAAATACTTTTCAAGGAAGCCTGCAAAATGTTGGGTGACCTATTTTTATATAAACATGGCAGCCTTACCCATGATGTTACCTAAAAGCACGCTCTGAGAAGTAAGCAGGCTTGATAAACAGCAGATTTAAAAGGAGTAAAATAATAAGATAGCAAAAGCCATCAGTTCTGAACCCTTGGGTTTGGGAGTTTTTTTAAATGTGCAATTGTGTTACATAATACTATTGTGCACTGATTTTGTAGCTATAAAGACCACTTCTTGATTAAAAGCTCAATGCACTATTCATTATAGTATTTTAGTGGATTAGTTATATAAACCCAGGTTTCAAACAGACTTCTGCTGTATAATATTCTGGCAATCTCAGCAAACTACAGACTGTATCAATGCAGTCTGGACATGTGTAAAGTGGTAGTTCTGTTTATCTGCTAAACTATGTCCCTCCTCGCCATGCGTGTCCTCGCCAGAAGCACCAGCCACTCAAGATGGGCTTTGGCAAGTCCTGGCTTCCAGCTCCATCCTTTCCAGCAAGTAGGTAAACATTTCCCAGCCCAAGAGCAGTGCACATTCCACCTGCCCAGATGCACTCTTTTCCTCTCCTCTCAGTGTTAAACTGATCCTTTTGACTGGGGCATGGTGTTGGACAGACAGACAGCAGAATGGACAAAAACTCAATCTGGCCTGGGACTGGAGTGAATCCCGAGAAAAAGCTCAGTGATTGGTAAAGAAGGGAGATAAGGAACATTAACAGGCTATGTAAGGAGCTTTGTGCTGCTGGTACTCTGGTTTAGGACCCTGGTGACAAAGAATGGTCTTCCCTCTCCTCTGCTTGTCCATCTGGCAGCCTCTGCGAGCACTTAAAATTCATGCCCAATTTTTTTAATGTATTAATTCCCTTTAGTTATTAAATTACATCTTATAATGCAACATATGGGGAGGCCATGCCAGATGGGAGGGTGAGGAGAGCACAGTATTTTATTCAGTATGTGAACTTAATGGAGTTCAAAAAAGAGAGTGATATTTCACATCTGGGGAAGAAGGACACGAGAACAGGCACTCTAGGATACATCAATGCACAAGTTGATAAATTTCAAAATAACAGCAATGGAGAAATTTAATGCTGTGCTGCTCAAGCTGCTGAGTTGGAAGACACTTTATCACACTGAAATATATACAAATAGAAATACAAAGTAGATATGCTACTACCCCAACAGATATGATTTTTTGCCAGAGCTAGTAGTTCCAACTCACTTTGTGGGCAACACAGCGGCTTTAATTCTTTTTAGTTGTCCATGACCAATACCCCCAAGTCACAAAAAAACACTCCAAGAAAGCATTTCCCCCACAGGTGTTGGATCAGCTACTAGAACAACCCTATAAGCAAATGCTTGCCCTGCTTGAACAGTTGCATTGGAAAAGCAGGATTTCAAGATGAAGGAAACCGTGATACGTGTTTGAGTTGGTGTCAGGAGACAAAAAAGAAGAAAAGAAATATGTCACCATTCTTATAATGTGAAAATCAGGGTTTAGATATGAAATAATTGTGAATGACATCTTTGAATGACATCTTCCCACTCCACACCTTCTGCGCACTCTCCGTACCAGAGAGGTTTAATTACAAAGCTGAGCAAGCCCTGTGCAAAGGCATAGGATGCTTCACAAAAGCACATTCCACTGGCAGCTGTTGATAACAGAAACTTCATTTCCAGCAGACCAAAGTCTTCCAATATTGCAGGAAAGCAGCTAAGAAAGTGAAACAGATGTTGCACAGCCTGATAAGGGAGGAAGCATGCTGTTTTTCCCTTGAGCAAAGACAAACTGACAGCCACGTTTTAGGGTGTGTGGGAGCAAAAAATATGTGATACTTTGACACTATCAGCTCTCACTGGGCTGGGGGAGGGTAAATCTCACCCCAACAAGCAGGGCCATCTCCTGTGTTGCACAACGTTGGAACGAGAGTAGTGTGGGCGAAAATCGACATTCCCATCTCTCATCTCCATCACTTTGGCCATGGGTGTTCATGGCTGGCCTTCTGAGGCCATCTCAGGTTCTCCACCTTGTGCCACTCCAGCATGCCACCAAGACAACAGGCCCTGGTCAACTTTAAACTGCACAGACTTTGCTCAAGTACTCAGACATTTTCCCTCAAGGACTCTCTGCTCTGAAGGCCTCTGTATTGAGGCTTACAGTAACTTCTGCCTCTGATATTATTAGCTAAGTGGAGCTTCTGTGAGACTCAGCTTACTTGGTACAGCTGCTAAAAGGACAAAAAAGTACAGATCTGAAATATCTAATTTGAAGGACATAAAAATGGCAGATGGACATACTGATCATTTGAATTCAACAAAATAAAAACAAGATACTGTGAATATTACTCGTCTAGAAAAAGCAGCCACTTAGCACCACCTCTTAAGTGCCACAGGGAGAGTTACAACCATGAGCACAGTATCAGCTCAGGATCAGGATAATGCTGGAGAACTGACACAGGGGTAGCACTCTCTGAAATCTGCCCCATTTGAAAGAGCAAAAATTCAGCAATTACGATGCTGTTTATAAAACAGCAATGAAGTCCTTAAAACCTCAAACTGATAGTCCTGAATCCCTTTATCAGCATGAGGGACCAGTTGCAACCGGAAACTATATCCTTTTCAACCTTCTCTTTCTGCCTGTGTTTAACAAGAATAGGCAGCTGAAAATGTCCTGAAAGTCAAGGAGAATTGCTGCACTTATTTAATAGCCAAACCACTGCTGAGCCCCTCTTCCCAAGCATGACTTAATCTTTCCTGTCAGAACCATCTTTAGGGATATCCTTTCACACATAAGGACACAAAATGTGTCTGTAGCTTTGGACGGACTCTATGTACCCTTTCCCAACCTCTGATTTTTCCCCCATAAAACATTATTTTTTCCTATTAGTTTCCTTCCCCCAGACAATAATTTATTACTCTTTCAAGGGAGTAAGAACTTAAGTTGTCATTATTACAAAGGTGAGAATTATCTGATAATACGAGGAAAACAATAATGAGAAATACTGAAAGAAAGGGAATACAGTTGGAAATATTACTTGTTGAAGTTATTTAGTTGGCAGAGCGTAAACACATGGAGTGTTTGTTCCATGAAATATGTTTTGTTCACATTCTCTCTCTTTGTTTTATGTTAACTTCTGTGGCTTGTGACATTCTTTCCTTTTGCACTCCCATTTTTCACTCCTTTCTTTCCATTCCTGCCTTTTGTACTCCCATTCCACTCACTGGTATGGGACATATACCAGAGCCTTGGACTAAGAAAGTGATTGAAGGAAGCTGGTGTAAATTATGTGCTGAGCTTCTTTTTCATTTTAATTTTCTTTTTTTCCCCCTTAACTTAGAATGAAAAGCTTTCTACTCTACAGTCCATTTGCTGAATTCAGTCTTTGGTCTTACTGTAGTTCTGATCAGAACACAAATACATTTTCAGTACCACTGTTTTGATAACAGTGCTACAGAGTCTTGAATAGAAAATATGTAAAACATTGGTTTGAAAACTGTCCTCAATAAATCATCTTCTAGTTGCTTTACAAATTAAGCACTTGCTCTAGTTTGCAATATGATTAAACAGATTTTTTCAATTAGTTAAGCACAGACTTCCTGCCTTGCAGAAAGTCATGACTTTTCAGGGCAACAATCCTCAACAAGTACTGAGGAAACTAAGGGATCCCTAAAAATTCTACTATGTTTTCCTGTCTCATCTGTTTATTATACCTGAAGGAAGAAACAATCCTATGTCTCTGTCCCTTATATAAGGACAAAACTATTTCCTCTCATCACTCTCATTTGATGAGACAGAAGCAGGACAAGATAGCTTAAGTAACCCAGGGTTTTACATGAAGGCCATCACATGTTGGAAATTATATAGGTCACATCATCAGGTGTCCAAACCTATTGCAATGCACGTTATACTCACTGTGAAGTCAGCAGTCAGTCACTAATGTCAGAAAAGAAGTACAATTCTTCAGAAGGCATAAAAATGAAGAGGGCTGGAACTGATTTGCCACCAAAATCTAGTTGACCATTTTTTCCTTCCCTTGTACCATGGGGCTGGGTTTCTGCTGAGTCCACACTGCTGTGTTTAAATGCTAACTGCCCTCTTGCTTTTCAAAAAGGGATTTTTTTTTTACAACAGCTGCTATTCCAGTTGAAATGATTTCCAATTTTTTTTTAAAGCCACAATAAACATGAGCTGATTTCATTAGAGAACTTAGGAAATTATTGAAAACAGAAGTCCACTCTGGAGAAACACAAAAAGAGCATTAGAAGGAATAACTTTGTTCCCAGTGGAGCTAAATGCTTTTCTCTAAAAAAAAAAAAAAATAAAAATCTGTCTTCAGATCCATTATTATTTTATTTCCCATCCTGCCATGTCCTAGACTCTGTCAGTAAATTATGGATGGGTCTGTGATATCAAAGTAAGTTTAAGGTCTTGAAGGAACAAAGGTGCTAGAGTAACAGACATCAATATTGTTTTAACTGACACATGACTTTATGGGAAATTTCATTTCAAAAAAGCTTATCTGTAAGTTATGAAGACATTTACGTGGGATCAGTATCATAAATGCTATTTTTCCAAACAGCCATGGAATGAAAAGGCTCCATTTGTCCTCTTCATGGCCAGCATATGCTAAGTGAACACCTATTACACTGAAATGTTACAATAACTCCTAACCTTGAAAAGATCCTAGAACCGGTTCATAAGAACAGCAAAAAGAATAACTTAAAAATTTGAAGGTCAATGTTTGAACAAACATTGCATTTGCATTTAGAAACATTTTTCCCCTCTCAAATTCATTAGAGGTCACTTGTTTTTTTCCTAGAAGTTCCGGTGGATGATCTTTTAATATTTTGAGGCTCCTCCATATATGTTTATTGCCTATTCTTTCATCTGACAACCTTTTCTAACCCGTTACCTTAAGACATTTTAGCAATAAATAGGTGAAAAGCTTATAGCTGGCACATGCACCTTTCTAAATGTGTTCCACATAATTGTATTTTGCTATGTCATGTTTATTTCAGTTTCAGGACTCAAAATAGAGCTTTTCTGATGTTTTATTATGGACAGCTGTTCTGTAAATTACAAAGGATTTTATGGACTATAAGAAGTGATTCACAGGCAATCTGCTTTCTTAAGATAATTTAGTAAAGGTCTTTCCTCTAGGCCTTGAGACTTGCAGGAAGACTTTTGAATTTAAACAAGACTAAAGTTAAGATAATAGCATCCCATTATGAATCCTGTTCCTGGTAAGTTATACTCAGAAGAAGGACTAAAGCTGTACATCTTTGTTCAAGATAAAGGTATCTTTGGATTTTTTTTCCTTTCAACTTATGTCACATAGAAAATCACAGTGATATGATAAAATAAATAACAATACATTATTCTTCACTAGAAGCATTATTTATTTCTTTGTTGAAAAATAGTTACTGGCATTTGGTCAATTTTTCTTTTAAGTCAGAAATCCATATTTGAAACTGTGATCAATGTGAGTTGCCCAAGAGGCATTCACTTAACAAACCAAAGGCCTTTTTATTTAACATTCAGTTGCTTAGAATGAACATTTTTCATGTTTCTTTCATAGCCAGAGAATGACTTTCTCAAAGACAGGGAAAAAAAATCAAAATCTCAAAAAGAACCATTTCAAAAAAATATTTCTTTTAACCTCCATGCATTCTGCCCTTTACCCCCGTCCCACAAAACAAAAGCTGATACTGTCAGCAACAGGGAATGGCACAACACAACAGTGTCTGTCAGATTGCCAGGAGGACACCTCCTTTGTATGGCAAAACCAAACCTGGTATCTTTTAATTTGTGAAAAATGTGGTGGCTTTTAATTGCTAAAAAATCCCCGAAGTCAGTGTTTACCTGCCACTTCAGAGCCAAAGCAATATCTCCAAAAGGAAATCAGCCCTGGATCTGTGGGCAGTAAGTCATTAGTCATCCCTGGAGCCTCTTTCATTGTACAACAAAAGCTTCAGAGCTTGTGCAGAATAAGTGCGATCCTTGTGAAGTTAAGCTCCCAAATATGCAGCGACCTCAGGATCTCACCATTTGGAACTACATCTGCAGTGAAACAGCCTTGATGGGAGAATGTCAAGTGGTGTGATGGGAGAGATGCTGCACTTTCCTCAGACAGAGAACAAGATGGAACAGTGATCTCATCCAGGACGGCAAGTCCTTTGTGTCTGACCTAAGTACAGAGTGTAAATTAATAGCTATTTTTCACAGTTACTTCAGTGTCTCCCATCCTACCTACACTCTGTGTCTGAAGGCTCAAACATTAACGCTCCAGAGAAGTTTAAAGATAGAGCAAGACCCTCCTCAAGTCTACTTGCACATGACTCACAAGGGAAGACAAAAATACTCGGTTTATGGCTCCTGTAAGAGAGATCTTTTTTTCAATCAATGATTGTATCTTTACACTATTTTTATCTGCTGTGAAAATAAACCTGCTGAGCTGAGAGTGAGGAACTGGGAGTGCACTGTGTGCACGCAGTTAAAAGCAACCGCATGGCGCTGGGAACCCTGAAGAAACAAAAAATAGAATACCAACCAAAGAATAACCTCACTCTCCTCCATTCGCAACACCTAAAACAACAGGCTGTGAAAATGGTTTCATTAAAAAATAACAAGCACATGCTCACCAGGGGATAGATCAGGGCAAACTGAATAAAAAATTCTTCAATCATTGCTGAAGTAGGTCAACCAGAATTAATTCAAAGGGCAAACATTCAAACTGAGCCTGCCACCCCCCCACCTCACCCCACCTCCCTGCAGCATGTCTTTCTGCCTGCCCTTTGACAAGGCCAAGTGGAGACCCAGACTGACTTATTACTTCATTTCGTACAATGCACTCACCACAGTGGGTCTCTTTCTCTCCTCAGTGTAAACTGATAGGCCACACATTTCCTCCACATTTACACCCATGTGAAATAGAACACAGCAGAGCCTGGTGTTATGTAGGAACATAAAATACTGAGGACCGTGGCTCCCCAACTCAGAAGACCTGTCCTAAGGACACCTTCCTTGTGGAAATTTTTGCCAAAGAGACATTCATGCTGGCCAAGAAGCCAGAAAAACGTGCAGAAAGTAAACACCCTGGAGTTAGGAGTCAGACAAAGAAGTCTATGCATTAGCCAGATGCAAAACACAAAAATTTGGGCTCTCCAGGCAGGATCCACATCCTGCCCTGTGCTGCCAGGACAGTGCCCTGTGCTGTGATGTCGTAGGAGAGCACATCAGCTGGATCAGGGTATAGTGCTCTTGAGCTGACCTTCTGTCAGCACGAAGGAGCTCTGATATATTGTATGATATTAATTGACTTAATGGCTTTCAGCTGTAAGTGTTTTGCATACAGAAAAGCTGGTTTAGCACTACATGCTCCTCAAAACTTACTTATCTTGCAGCAATGGATTTTTATGAATCATTATTTGGCTTTAAATCCCCTCTCTCTTCTCTCAGGTGAGCTGTCATTTCATTTACAGTAGGAGAGAATGATTCAGGTCATGATGAAAGAAAAGCTTTTTTTTTTCCTTAGTTGATGTTAATAAAACATATTAACCTCCCCTTCTCCACCCTCTCAGCCTTTTCAAACCTAACCTCATGATTGAGCTTTGAAATGCAGGCAAGAAAGGTTAACTCTGGGAGGATGCAGCCTCTTAACTGTTTTATTCAACATCCCAACTAATGAAACAGCTGTCACACTTTCCCTCTTTTCCCTCCCACCATCCTAAAAAGCCAATTAACCCTATCCCTAGAAGATAGCATCCTGATGGTATAACGAAGCTACACCACTTTTCCTTCACTGCCAGTGATGACACAGCCAGATCAGGGGCTGTGCCTGGATTCCCAGCCTGAGGAGGACACTGTCCCAGGCAGAAAGGAATTGAGGCAGTTTGGGCAACTGCCAGGCTTCCCCCAGGTATGAAAGGGAGCTGCTGCTCTGCTATCTGCAAATATCAGTCAGCCCTTTTAGTCAAGAGGCAAGAGAAATAACACAAAGCTTGGTGCATTTGGAGCTTCCCCCAGAAAGCACTTAAGGGAACTGGGATGCTTATAATACCTGTTTCAGATCACCTGTAAGATAAATGCAACCAAGTCTGAAAAAGTTAGAGGCTTTCTTCTTTGGGATAGAGATCCCTCCTTATACACCCCACTTAAATCACAAAAGCTGGATTCTACTTTCACTGGTATCAATAAGGATTTTGTCCTTGGTTTTAGTGAGAGCGTTATCTGCTCCTGAGATAAAATCAATGCCCTATAAAGCAGTGCAGCCATGAGATTGGGTTGCTAGTGCCCCTCCACCAGGAGACACACTGGGGCCATCGTTTCTGCTGTACTCTTTTGTGAAGCCAACATCAACAGATAAGGGAGCAATTCCACGCTGTCTCCTGCGCTGTGGCTCCATGCACAACTTCCAAGAGAGGCATTTGAAAACCTTACTGTACTACTCAAAACACGAGGCTGAAAGAAGTCTGCCAGTGTTCTCCTTAAGAACAGACCCCTCACAACCGGCTTCTCTCTCCTGTTCCTGCCAAGAGCATGAGCCAAGGCCCAGTGTGCGTCCCACCAGTGCAAAGCACCACACTCCTCTGCCCTGCCCGGGGAGGCTGGACCACAGTGGCCACACAATTTCCATCTTGCACACCCTTGTGCCTTATAGCTGCAGTCATTCCGGTGCTACACAGAGCCTGCAGAGCCCCCAGCGAAATTCAGCACTTAGGAAAAATGGAGTCAAACTTTGCCCACGTGCTCAGGAAATAATGACTGACATTATGGTGTACGTTGAATATCCAAACCTGATCTTGAGGGAATAGAGGACATATTTAAATGAGTTCATCTGTGAAAGGCAGGGAATGCGGATCCCTTTATTGTGCTATTACAAAAAGATTATTATCAAAAACATTATCCTAAACTCTCATTTATATTTCAGAGCAATTTTACTATTAATTGTCTGTGCTCCCCTTAGTCCATAATTCAGCATGTCCAAGCCTGTTTCAGTTTCATAAAACTGGCATCTTTATTACAGCCTTGGGCTACCATTTTCCAAGGAGAATTGTCTAAATGCAGGGGTTTTCCCTTTTTCTGTGTAAAATGCTTCTCTCTATTACCTGTGATCAAGCTCCCAGGAGGCAGGAGAGGAATTTGTATTGCAGAGTATGTGTAAATTGAGGCAAAGTTGCCCAGATCCATCATCAGCCTCTCCCACACAGGCTTTCAGACAACCTAGCTAATATAGGAAGGGTCTTTCCCACCTCTTCCGATGGACAGAAATGTTCCCCTTCCAAAGGCCCAAAAAAAGATTTATCTCCCCTCCAATCCTGAAAAAAATTATGAAGATGAAAATTTGGTATAATTTCCCTCCTTTCTGGTATCTTGACTTCTTTCCTACATTATTCTCTTGAGGAGTTTTTGTAACATCTCCTATCAGAGAGTCCTTTCCTTTTGTTCTTGCAACTTAAGCCCACAAATTCATTTTGGCATGCCATATAATCCATGTCCTCTTTGCTCAGATCTCTATTGGGAAACAAGACAACACACCACAGACGTTAATTTAAAATAAAAGAGTAAAAACATTACCCTTTTGTCCTCTGCTTTCTCTTGCCAGTTACATATATCTCAAAGACTTCACTGCACTTGTTTTAAAACATACAAAAATGGAGCATCTTGTCGTAATGAGAAAATGTTTGGTCTACACTTTCTCAGTGGAATTATCTTTATAATTGGTAGCAATGATTTCAGAAGTAAGTCCTTGTTCTGCCAACAGCACATTCCATGAGGAAATGAGGGAGCTGGGGAAGGAGGTTATCCTTCTGAGGAAAAGTCGGCTTTTGTCTAATTAGAATAAAAATCACAGCGGAACAAAGTCCTGTTCTGCTGACCTCCCAAATTCTCCAAACACTGTGTATTAAAACACATCCTCTTTTGAAACTCCAGACTGAGATATTTGTATTGAGAGATGACCTCTGCCATGTCAGGCATGAAGACCTCCTTCCTACTCCTCTAGGATGGCTTGATATGAAATCCTTGGCAAGCATTAGAAGCTTTATCCCCACTGCACTGAATTATCAATCCAACTCCTAAAACAGGCAGACTTCCTATTCAGCTGAATGCTGGGAATTTGGAAGAGATACTCATAAATCTTTTGTGAAAAGTCCAGCCTTTCCTTTTGATTCCCAAGGAGAAAACCAGACCTCAGTCTGTTTTTAAGAAACAGTCTCTAGACGTTTTCTTTGCAAAGCTGGGCTTGAGAATGTCAGTGACGCACACTCCTTGCTGGAGCTGAAAGGAGTGCAAGTAGGACTTGATTGCTACCCTGAATAGAGAAGATGAAGTAGACTTTTCCTTTATTGCATACTTTCAAGTGAAATGGATCAATTAGTTTGGGGTTTATAGCAAGCACCTCCTTCAGAAACATTCCAAGTCATTAGCTGCAGCCTGTGCATAGGAAGGGAGACAAATCGATTTCCTAGCATTGCTTCAAGTCTTCATTGCTTCCATCCTTCTAACTACCATTCCTCTCATCTTTGGTGAGCCTTCCCTCTCTCCTATCTTTGCTATCTTTTCACTTCTTTTTTTTTCTTCAGAATAAAATGAGCAGAAGTAAATCCTTTAATGAAGGTGAAAAGGTATAATAGACAACATTATCTCCTCCCTAACAAAGTGCAACATTTTGGTAATCCACTCATCTTTCTCTGTCACACAGACATCTTTAGCCATCCCTATCTTAAGTGCTGCTTGGCTCTGTAGGGTTAGTTGTGCTCACTACATATTTTGTCTGGGATGGGAAAAGGCAGCTGCTTGGATATCTGAACTAAGGTAGGTGATGTGTTCCATAAAAACACTACCATTACTGTACACACAGTGGAAAGTCAGACAGCACTTGCCTGATGCTGCTGTGAGCGGCTCTCACCTGAGACATCCACAGGACACCTGATGTTCACCTCCCTTCCAGCCATGGGACTGAGTTTATTCTAGAAGACCTTTGGTGTGCTCTTTTGTAGAAGAGACAGGTTACCTCCCATCTCTGTCTCCTCTACAAGTGGCTTGACTTAGTCCAAAATGAGTGCTTATCAAGTTGCTCTTTGCATGAAATCCATGGCACCTGCCTATCCTGAAGTACATTGCCCAGGTTTTCCTTTCTTAGGAAATTTTAATGTACTGCATGGCAGCACAAGCAAGTTCCTGTCGTGCCAGCAGTCACCTCTTCCCTCACAATCTCCATACGTTCCCTCTATACGTATAATCTCCATACACTCCCTCTAGGTCTGAACCCTGTGGATACATCATAATAACAACCTCCTTCTGTGCTGAGGCATAGATATCAGTCTTTTCTTCCTATCTCTAATCTAATTTCTTCTCCTAATCTCAAAACAGATCTAACTTTACTCTCACCCTCTTGTTAACAAATTTCATTAACAGACTGTGTAGAAAGATCACTAACAAGACATTTTAAAAAAATTAATTAGTTATATCTATGTTCTAATGTCACATGGGGGTTTTTTGGTATTGTTTTAAATATTTTTGTTAAACCTGTCAAAGATGGTAGGATATCAAAAGAAATAGTATGTTAATTTATTAGAACAGAATACATTTATTTTCCTACCATGGAAGATTAAATTCGCTGGTCACAATATAATTCTTGCTGCTATTCTTGTCTTTTAAAAAAATCTTTTCAATTGGCAACTATTATCATTTGATAGATGAGGTTGTTTTCAGTGACGATCTATACATATTTTTATAGTAATTCTGCTCTGTGTTTTTTTGAAACCTTAGATGAATGCCATCTGGTCCCAAAGATTTATTGACATTTAATTTCCTGAGTTTTTCCATTTCACACACATGAATACATATATATGGATATAGAGAGAGAGACTTTTTTAAAAAAAAATATCTGTCAAAAGGAGCACTTCACCTTTAGTCTCTGGAATTCCCCTGTTCCAAACTTATCCATTATATTCAGTAGCAAAGAACATAGAAAAGAAAATATTAAAAAGACTATGCAACATTCTTTTCTATGATTCTATGATTTTTTTATGATTCCCAGCCTTATATCTTGAAGGACCTGCAGAATTCTGTGGCTCCATGTTCCTAATGCAGTTCAGCTTGTTATTTCCCTTTGCCTACACAGATCTTCCCAATTCTCATTAGATGGGTGCTGATGAGCATACCATAAGCTTACAAATTCATCTTAAGATGAATTTCCATCTTTAACACAGCTTTCAAGGCTGAGGTCAATTATATATGTAATGCAACTTTGCTTCTTTTGCTTTAGATGATATGCCCAATGCAAGAAGAAGTTTAAAATAAAATATTTTTTAGATATCCTGCATATGTGTGAACACATAGTAGGAAATCTTGCAGTCTTTTTCAGTACCATGTCTTTCTACTAACACTACACAAGAAAGTCACTTTCATTACAGTATTAATTACTTATGCATATTTTATTACATAGTATGAATTAATTATACTGCCATCACCATACAAAGGGCTTAAATCACTTGTATAAATGTAGATATCTCATGTAATTTGAGATGCTCTCTCTTACAACTCACGCCTGCACTGGACTGGCAACAGTTAATAACTTAGGGAGAAAATACTTTGAGTTTGTTTTACGTAGTATTTTGAATATCTTTTTTTAAGCAGTAAGATTTACCCATTAGGGGTTAGATGATTAGTACAGAAACTTTCTGGATGTATTCAACAGACTGAAGCAGCATCTTAGATTTTTCCTGGTTTTGTTTCCTCTGTTATCAATCCATGCGATAAATGGTCCCCATTGAAAGAAACCTTTAACCTCAAAAAAAGCTTATTTTTTTTTCTGTCTCTGGAATTTATTCCACAAAATGTGATTCTCACCACCATCACTGCCATGTGTTATAGTAAATCTGTACCAGACAATGAAACGAGACCTTCACTGAGGTACCAGCTCTAGACAGACTCATGAGACCCTTCAAAAAAGCAGGAGGTAAGAAAAATATTTTTAAAAGCAGCTCTGAAATTAGTACACTTTCATCTCCCACAGATTCACACGTCTTTCCGATATAAATATCACGCCCCTATCTTTAGGAAAATGACACTGGAGGATGACCTAATTCCAGTAATACTTTAACACTAATGGGGATTTTTCATGCATCTATTAAACCCTCACAACTCACCTTGATGTAGGTAGGTATTTTATCTTATTCAAGGCTAGAATTCTCTAGATCTTTAGGTCTTTGTAATTTGATTCATTTTCCATTTGGTGACTCTAGTGATGCCACAAGACGCAGACATGTGAACAGGCATTTTGAGGACAGGACTCCTGATAAAAGTCATAATTAGTGCCCCAAGCCAAGAAAGGGATTTATGGAAGGAAAGGCTGCAGCACAGGACCAAAATTAAACCTTCAGAATGACTCTGCTCTGAAAATCATATTGTAGACAGTTTTTTAATGAGATTGCTGGGTTGAATTAATTTTCAACTCTTATCTGACTTTGATCTCAAATAACAAGAGGTCATCAAGATAAATGCTGCTTATGCTTTAAATGACATAATGATGCTATTAAGAAAACCTGAGGGATTAAAAACTAGCCTATTTATTCCCACAAACAGTCCCACTGAGGTTCATGAGACCAACTGGATGCACAAATTAACCAACACTATATGAGAAAAAGAAAATTAAAAGTTCACTCTCCATCATAGCTGCCATTTCTATCATTTTGTTGTATTCCCCTAAACCAGTAACGAGTAAGTAACATTATATTCTACTTATACTTTCTATCAGGATCAAGATCTTAACTCACAGGTGCTGTATGAACATCTATGTAAGGTTAAACCAGCTGTCAGAAGTGTAAGTCTTAGTGTTTGCTCAAAAAGCCCCTTTTATCCTCTCCTGTCATGGGGCTCTGGTGACCTGGCAGCACAGAGTTGCATCATCTTTGCCTGCACAGGAACTTCCATGACGACCTAGTGTTTGCTGCTAGCTTGCAGCTCTTGCTGTGCCCTCATGAATTCTGGTTTTATGCTAAGAAAGTTTGAGGATGCCGTCAAGGTGCCCTCCCAAATCTCAGAACTGGTCAGTACTTCTAAAGCTTAGCTGCATATGATCAAACCTACCCAGAAACCAGTAAAGCAAATTCAAAGCTCACATCATTTAGAGTGTAATGTGGCTTCTTTATAAGAGCAGTAACTTTGAACTCAACAATTTAGCTATAAAGTCCAGTGTTAAGAAGACAGCATTTATTTTTAAGCATGCTAAAACAAAGGTCCCTGCTCTGTGCAGGAGATCTGAGCACTGCCACCAAAGCCAGAACTCCTCCTGTGAGCAGGAGATCTCCACGGGTAAATACAGCCAGAATGCAGCAGTGCTAGCCATGGCTATGGTCCCCAAAAGGAATATTTTGGGAATTCATTGCCCACACTGTTAACAGCAGTGGGGACTCTGCAGATGGCTGGCAACCACTGCCCTACCAAACAGGGCAGCATCCCACATGCCACAGTTCAGGATGGCGCTTAGCACCGCTGTGTCGGCTGTGCAGTTCTGCTAACGCACCTCAGCCAGGCTCCCAGCGGAGATAAACCATGGTATCCAGCTGCAGTAATTCTTCTGGTGTAGACAGAGGCTGATTATCTGCAGTGAGCGTTACTGCAAGGTACTGACATTCCCAGCAAAGCATCTCTATAAAGCAGCATATTGTTTGCAGCAAAGGTAGAAGGAGAACTGAAAGAATCTTACTACACATAAACCCTTCAACCACTTTGATTCATTTGCTTCCACCTAGACTCTACATAAATTCTAGCAGCAGAAATTTGCGCAAGGCTGATGCGCTATCATATCCATTTTTGTCCACAGCAAATGGAAATACTACAAACAAACACCAACAAAATCTAAAAATTCCTAGAGAGCAAGAGCTTCAAGCAAATTGCCTGCCTCACTGTGAGAGCAAATCATCCATTTTCAAATGGTAACAATTACCAATAGAACTGTGCTTAGAAGTCTAGATGCTAAATAGAGGTGGGTAGAAAATTAAATCAGTCTGTCACCCAAGTGCAGCGCCATTTGAAGGTGACATACAGGAAGGGAGTACCATGTACATGCTCTTTCTGGGGTGAAGATTTCTGGGGAAGGAAAGCAAACAGGAAGGCCTTTACAAGTGATAAAATAGCAGCTTTCTCCAGTATTTGTAATTTGAACGAAGACCACACACACTATTGTGTTTACCTCTCAAAGCACCACCATCTCCTTCCATCTCTCCCAAGCAGGCTATTAAGGTTAACAGAAATATCTATATAGTAGGAAATAAATAGAGAGAAATGAAGATGCATTATATGTCAAAAAAGTGAATTGGGAATATTCATATTAGAAAAGAAACACATGAATAATTAAGGTTTTAGCAGGACACCTGGAGACCCACATCAACCCTGGGATGCAGAAAATACAGCTGGTTGCATAAAGACCGGTGAGAATTACAAACCAGCCTCTTTGGGGATTTTGCTGGTCAATGTTTGGATCAGGAACAGAACAGGGGAAGAATTTCAACTCAAGATAAGGCTTTAGTTATTGATGTCTTAATACTTTCCTGTCCCCCTCCTGTTAGTTTCTCAAAGAGAGAACCACCACTGAGCACAGAGCCATTTAATGTAATGAGCAAGCAGCAAGGATGGATCTGCTCTCAGCCTCAGGGATGTCCCACGATGACAGTGCCCGACTGCTGCTTTTGCAGTGCCTGACACGAGGTGGAAAAGCTCTGGCAACAGCTTTTCACTGTACTGACTTCAAAACTCCAGCTACTCCTTGACATCAGCTATCCTTCCTGGCTGTGTTGCCAGGGAAGTCAAAGCCTGAAACTGAACCAAGGAGCAAGTGAAAAAACCCCAAAACAACAAAGAAGCTGGTATTTTATCAAAATGGTGTGATTTCTAGGCATTGCACACATTTAGGCAACTGCACATTGGCAAATTCTTCAGCAGAGAGAGAAGCTCCTGGAAAAGGCCCCCTCCCTCATGGGAGAAAGCGCAGGGAGGGCAGTGGGTGCAGCACTGCAAAGCTAAGACAGAAGCAAGCTCCAGGCAGGGCAGGGGTATCAAGAACACAGAGCACTGGGTAGTTGGCAGCTCAGAGGTACAGGAGAGTACCCAAATGGGCTCCTTCTGACCTTCTTCTGGCCACTCTCTCTCACACTGTCTCTGCCCAGGGACGAGCTACCGGCTGCCATCCCCTCCTGGCTCCCCTGGGTCCACTAATGGTCCTCAGCCAGGGGAATAATGTGATTTGTCAGGAAAGGGACAAATGCTGCAATAACAATGACCACTGAAACCTCAAGTGGTGCAGGGTAATTGTCCCTGCATGATACCCTCAGCAGAGCTAAGCTGGGGAAGCCCAGTAGTGAAAGGCATTATTTGCCTGTCCTTTATTGAAAATTTCAAGAAAACCAAATGTTGCTGTCCCTAGAGACTTCAGCAAGGAAGCTAAGTGACAGGGAAGATAAATGCTTCCTACTGCCAGTGACATACCCCATGCAGAAACATAGAGAATATTTTTATAACTTTGTGCTTTAAATGCCTTTATTAGAGAAACAAGATTTATGCTTCTGGCTCTGAGGGAGGGCAAGAGAAACTTAAACTGTACAAGTAGTTGTGTACACATGGATGCCTGTATGTGCATATCACATCAGGCAAAAGGAAGGGAAGAGGATTAAAGATAATCTGCTTCTGAATAGAAAGGCCCTCCCTGCTGTTCTAAATTTTCTTGACTTTTCTTCTTGTTAGAGCCTCTAAAATAAAGTTCAATGCAATATCCTATGATCAAAGTCATAGCCTCAAAGAGGAACCAGCCTAGCGTTTTTTTTATAGTTATATCATAAATAAAGTCACTAGAGGACACAAAAAGTAGGTATGATGCTTCAAGTAGTTGTGTGTATGTGTATTGTAAGCAAAAGCCTAAAATCACTGTCTGTATTAAAAGAAGCACACAAAGGATCATTTTCAACAGGGATAAGCCCCTGATGCCAACTTCAGACCAATACAACTACTTTAACTTCACAGTTACCCTTGGACTGGTAAAGAAAAAGGAGTAAGGGTCAATGACATTCACTCTGCCTATTAGTTTGGGCAGTTAAGTTTATACTTAATGTTAAGTATAATCACTGCCAAGGAAATTGCTTTAAATAATGAAAAGGAAAAGCACTACCCAAATCCAGTATTCCATAATAAACTCCACTGAAATCTGCAGACCATGCAAAGATGAATGCAGGGAGAGGAATAATTTTATAGAAGGAAGCATTTTTAAATCCCTACTTTACGATGTTTTATAGAATCAGTAAAAACACAATAAGGATGAAGCGAACTACTTATCTTTCTAAAAGCTTGCATATGCCTCACAGCCACCTTTAAATCCTATGGGGTTTCAAGCCTGTTTATATGTTTAAAGGTGGTTTTTATATCCTTGCTGGCACACAGGCAGAAATAGCTGGGTTTCTCTCCCCTCAGCAGCTTGATAAATGAGCATTTGTTAAATAAAAAAACCCCACCTGTAACACAGGGCAGGCCCTCTGTCCTATATATTCCAAGTGGCTTCCCACCCACGCTGTAACAAATATACACTCACTGTGTCATTATCAGGCCAGACTGGAGAAGATGCTGCAATCTTCAAAAACAAGCCCTTGAGGCAGACTTGCCTATACTTCAGTGATCTGCTGGGAGAAAGGGGCAAGGGGAAGTGGGGCTATGTGGGCAGCAAACTGGAGAACAAACAGTGTTCCAGATCAGGTCTCAACTCCCTTTTGGTTCTGAGTATAAAGGTGCCATTGAAATCTGCAGTCAGTGAAAGTTGTGGCACTTTCTCCTTTCCTATGGCCATTTATTTTTTCCACATTCAAATGCAGATGGTTCTCCCACTTACTGAACGTCAATCAAATGGTCACACACTATGGACTTTCTCCCAAAGGTGATCTTAGCATGGTCCCTGGATTCAGAAACTCAATTCAGTGAATATTACAAGACTAATTTTCATGTTTTATTTTGCAGGAGATAATCAAGTTTTACACTGTGACTTATATTCAGATGAAACAATAATGCTGGGTTCTTTGGGGATTGAAAAATTACTGTGGGCCCATATACCAAAGTCAGCATTTGGAGTTCCCTGAAAATTTGGCTGTATATGGCTGTGGCTCCACTCCACTGCAGCCTATAGGCAGCCTATGGGCAGAAAAGAACTGTAAGCAATTTGCTGATTTCTCTGCACTATATGTATGGAATACACTAATCCAGATTTACCCAGAGCCCTGTATAGAGCCGAATTTGGCACAATATTAGCTAAAATTGCACCTCAAAGCTTTCTGAAAGCCTTGTAAATCAGAGAAAACTTCTTCAAACTAGGGCTTGCTTCTGAGCTGACAATGAAACCAGAAAAAGAAGCAGTTTCACATTTAATTATGAAATCAATCTACCCTCTTTGTAGTTTCATCCTCCCTCTTCATAGTTTCTGGAGAGCAAATCTCAGAGCACCCACTTGCTATCTTGTCAATTATACTCTGTTGCCATAAGCAAAATCTCGTCAATGGATTTTTTTTTCCCTCTCCAGTATCCTTGAAGATCAAACCATTCAGCTCAGCCATACTGAGCAGCCTGTAACATTTACTACAGGCTAAAGTGGAGACTATGATGAAAATGCAAGGACTTACTGTCTCTAGTTATGCAAAGGAACCAAAGTAACTATTCCTAAAACTGGAAGGCAACTTGACCTTCCCACACTGTATTTCTGCAGAGAAGTGACAGAAAACTTCTGCCATTGCTCACTGCTCAACTAAACCAGCACTTTCGTTTCAGGGTCTTGGACAAATCCCCTGTTGCTGTTTTCCAGTAGCAGGAACCAAGAGTCTGGCTTAAGGAAATCTAGAAACTGATTTGGTTTCCTGTAACTATGCATGGAATTAGGGTTTCATTTGATATAGTCTGCATTCCTTCCATTTGCCTCATGAAAACTGTAAGGACACTGATTTCTTGCACTTCTTCGCTTCAATATATCAAGTTAGAAGACATCATACCTTCAAATACAATCAGGTTTTACATTCACACAGTATGTAATCCTCTATTTAGACACAAATCTCTGTTTGATGCAAATATGCTCTCTCTTTAAGGTTTCTTCCAGAACTTACTGGGTTGATATTACTTACACTTTTTTCCCTGCTAAGATTTGGAACTGTTCACAGACAGATCAATCCATAGATAAAGAGAGAAGAGATTAAATGTGATTTCTTTTACCAAGGAGTAAAGTCTGTATGAATAATATAATGTACCTCAGACACTGAGTGACCAAAAGAATTATACAGATTGTATAGCAGCATGAAGATAAAATTAATTGGGTCTCTTTGCACTGTGTCTGTTATGAAAGCAGTTAAAATAGTTTTGTATATTTTGGATGAGTTAAAGAAATGTCACTTTCATGATTCTTTTTTCCCTCTCCTTTCAATCAGCGTCCTTTTATTTTCATTTTCATACACCTGCTAAGTGTATCCTGCTGTATTCACAGTTCAGCATGATGGGTTTCATATTTAGCGGAAAATGAACAATTCGTACCCTGAAGATTCCAATTATTCGGCTCACTCAGAGATTCATCTTTGGAGTATCAATGAGGGGAATGAAAAGTGAAGCCAGGAAAAAAAAGAGAAAGTATTGAGTTTTTTCCTCCAATAAAGTGTTGTTTCAGGGAAAAGGGCTACTTGAAATCAGCAGCTTGACAACCAAAAAGAAACAAACTAAGAGCAAAAGGTTGTTGAAAGAGATCTGCAATTTCACACATTTGCATCATTATTAGGACAGATTTATTGCAGTTCTAATTCTTCCAGATATGCTTGAAGAGAAAAAATAATATTGAAAGGAAGTCGTACTTCTCCTCCACACTGAACAAATGACTGGGGTTTTTTTGAGAAGAATATGAGATAACCTGCAATGTCACCCTTCTTTGTCCTTGTGATCTCTTGGTGAGGAATATAAATTTAACTCTCTGTCTACAAGGGAAAGACTTCCTCCAACAACTTGATCCAACTTTTAATCTGAATTTTGAAATCTTAAGTGCATCTGTTAAATCACAGCCAGATGCAAACCTGGCCACAGTGTGTGCCCAAATCCTACGGGACACTTAATTCCAACTGGAGACTTTGAAATGTTAATTGTAGGACAGTAAGAGGCTCTGCATTCCTGGGCTTTCTGCCAGTGGCTCCTCAGAAGTGAAATATCAGATGTTCAGATTTACTGCATAAAGAGTTAAGGGCAGAGTGCTCTTATTTGGAAAGCTTGGACTCAGAGTTTGATGAACCAATTGATCTCTTCAAGGTTCAAAGAATTCACAATTTCCTTTCCTGTTTCAAATACACACTCATTCTGGATTCAGATGTTTTCATATTCAGGATGGACTTGAATCCAAGGTACAACCCAGTGCCACCTGTATATCAGGTGTGAACAAAGCACAGCTATACCACTGTAGCACTTCCAGATGAGCAGACTGGCAGCTCTGGGTTATGGTGAAACAAAAGAGAGGAAACAACCCAGCGGACATGAGATAACAATGACCATGCAACATCCCAGACAAGGAAAGGTTAGGTCCTGCAGAAGTCTCACTGGTGTATTTTCCAGGCCTTGTACCAAATCACCACCTCTACCTACTAGAGTCTGAAACAGAACCAGAAACAAAATGGTGAAAACACCACAGGACAAACTGTTTTTATCACTACATCAGTGTATGTGAAACATGGAACAAGGTGAACTCTTATACAGGAGATACAGTTGAACAAAAGTTGGTTCTCCATTTTTTCCTATTCAAATGAATGTCTAGTGAGCTTTGTGATCTTGGTGACACTCTACTGATCCTGCAAATTACCAAAAATTCCTCTACATCTACAAGAACAACATCATAGGAGTAAAATGAGGAGAGACAGACAGGAAAGAGTCAACTGTTAAAGTTCTCATCTGGCCACTCATCTCATAACAAAATCCCAGGTACTCTCTAATCAAGAATTCCCTTTCTAACCCTCCACAGTGCAGACATGCCTTCAACTTCAGCAAATAGATTGTTTATTCCAATTCAGGATTTCATGATGAGGGTAGATAGGAGCATTTTGCAGTAGTGGTATACTCTAAATACATGTTGTCTTTGTCATGTTATTCAAGCTACAGGGGAGCATCGGTGGTTGGCAAACAACAACAAATAAGATTGCAATGACAACTGTTGTATAGAGAAAATTCTGCTTCCTTCTGAAAGGGTTATTATGTGAATTACTTGGATTGGTCTTATTTCAGTGTAATAACCTGGTGGGAGAGAAGGACGGGGAAACGTAATGAAGAAGAAAGAAATTTGAGAGCAAACAACCAAAGGTCTGAAACGTACATTTGGACAAAAGTATCATGCAAGGGAACAGAGTGTACTTACAGCCCACTGAGGCCTGTCTTTTACTACAATAACAGGGACATCATTTACTAAATAAACACCAGCTGCCTATAGATCTCTGACACCTGACCATTTAGGCAGTTCAAAAAACCTTCATCAAACACAGCCATCTCTTACCATTAAAGGGTAAAAACAGAGCTTTCTACACTAGGAATCAAGAGAAAAAAAAAATACACCTTGTTCCTCTCAAAGATATGGGAAATAATTTTTGGACAAGCATTTATTTTCTTACTGAGCACGCATCATCAATCAGTCAGAGCTCTATGCTGCAGGGAAGGGAACACATCTCTTCTTTCACCTGGGAAAGAGGATGGCTGTTTGTAAAATAAGCACACACATGGGCATGTGGCCTCAGTTTCCTCAACTGACAGTGTAACACTGACTGTCCAGGAAGCTTTCCTTTGGATGAAAAGATGGATGGAAAAACCACAAAGCATTTGAAAGCATATTTTTCCTTGTTGGTTTTCCATTCTTTTCTGTGCATATTCATTACCTCAGTGAGCAATTCCACAGCCCAACAGAAAGCAATCGCTCAGAGCAGTTCAGTGTCCAGGCTCACAGATGACACTGCTGCATTTGGGCTGCTTCATACCAACCAATCAGTGATTATCAGCATTTGTCCCAAAGCACTCTTAGCAAAAGCACCAGAACCACATCTTCAATATTTCTGAGTGAAACAGATAATCTCAGCAAGTCAAAGGAACTAGAGATTACCTCCTTCTTTGCTCTTTCCAGAGCTGCTTTGATGGCAACATCTACTGGGAGAAGAGCTTACAGAAGTTCTGTAATCCCCTCCCCCTGTCATTAAAACATGCCATCCATGACAGAAGTTGATTGCTTTCTAAAGAAACTTCATGCCAAGTGGATGGAAGATTGTGAACCGCACTGCTTGATCTTGGAGCACATTCTGTACCCATCATCTCCCACAGTGAAAATGGAGCGCCAACATCCCTGCAGTCATTCATCACCACCCTGTAAATCTGCACTTGCTTTCCAGAGTTGTTATTTATTTGGGAAGGAGGTCTTAAAATTTGTTTCCAAATGCTTAAGGTTCAACTGGAGAGCAACCTTGAAAGAGAAGAGCATCGCAGTTTAAACAATAACAGGAGGGCATTTGTCCTCTGATTTATTCTCTTCTGCTTCGCTAAACTTGACTACTTTTACTTGCCAAAAATTTACCCCTTTTTAGAACATAGATCTTCCCACTTAACTCCCAATAAGGTCATTGACCGTTCTTTGCATTTATGTTGCATTTCCAAACTATTGCACTGCCACAAATATAGCAATGTTTTGGGTGTTTACAGACCTTTAATGCTACAACCCAATCTGCAAAAGGGGAGAGAAATCCAGGCAGAACACTAGGAACTTGTGCAAGACCTGTATTCTTTCTTCCCTGAATCTTGGGAATCACTGAAAACAGTCACAGCCCTTCAGTCTGCAAGCAAGTTCCATTCAACGTGAATCATGCTTATAATAGGAACCCAATGAGTTTTTAAAGCTTATCAGTGCAGACCTGACCACTTCTCTAGGCAACTTGCCCTGTGCTTAATTATTTATCTCATTTGAAAGATTTTCAGGAGACCTACCTGAATCTCCTTGCCTTTAATCTCAGCCCACTCAGCCTTCTCCTGTGAGAACACAGAAAGATGTTTGATCCCTTCTTTGTGCTAATTTTTTTCATCTGTTCAAACACAAGTATCTTACATCATCATTGGCATGAAAATTAACGAAAGTAGTTGAATTTTTAAAATCTGCTAAATATAAGCAGTCCCTAATGATAAAATGCCATCGTTGTAAGTATAAAATTATATGCTATTCAAGCAGAAATTTTATGTCCAAAGATAACTGCCTAAGGTATGAGACCCATGGGACCCACACTACCCGCATCATCTTACCATCTTTTCATTTCAGACTCTCATTGCAAGGGACAGAAATGTACAGGACATGCTGAGGTTTAAGAACAGCCAAGTGCAAGTGCCCTAAGCAATATACCAATGTGAGGTAAGCAGAAAAAAGCAGGATGATTTCTTGCTTTAGACAGCTACATGTAATACAGACACAATTCACATTTTGAGAGAATGGCCATGTGAACCATCAAATAGAAGATTAAAAATCCACAAACTATTGTTTGGAGGTGATGGTGGCAATTGTTTTGGAGGTTACATAGCATAGCTACAATAACTAGCAATACATTTGTTTCACGAACAACTATCATGGGAGATGGTAGCTCCTTTTGATATTACACTCTGAGCTTGCATATGGTATGCCTGTCTCAGACTGTGTATTCTCCAGTGCAAATAATATTTCCTGCAGGTTATTCTACACAGCCAGTCATAAGCACAGCCATGGTCTTGACAGCAGTTCCTGAAATATTAAAATAACTCCTGTGAACCTTACTTTACTCTGTAACCTGAACTTGAGACCCGGCTTAAACTGCAGACAGATGTAACAATTTCCCTTTGTGCATTTTCCTTTTCCTAGTTCATTTTGTCAAGCTAAAAACTTGATGAGCCTCAGATGCTGAAGCTGTGTGGCAGTGAAAGGCCATGCACCTTCAAAGAAGCAGCTCTGTTGCACAGGCTCATTTTCAGCCTGCTTGTTCTCTAGCTATTCTTTCACTCAGCCCTCAATTGGGATGTTCAAAGTAAAAGCAAAGCCAGGACTCCAAGCCATTTTATAAGCTCTCAGGCCAAAAGCTTGACATATCTCTGTGTCATCTTGTGACTGAGCAGAATTCCCTAATTTCATGTGCCTGGAGGTCTAATAGACTTGATGTCAGTTGTCTGTCTTCTGCAAAATTCTTCTAAAACTGGACTTTCTTTTTACTGACTTCTTTCTGGCTGCAATCCCCACCAACCGTCAAACTCCTCTCTTTTTGCCTAGAAATCTTCCCACACAAAACTGTTCACCAGAGATGTGGTTGAAAATGGCAGTCATTTACCTGATGTCACTTCATCTGGGAGTTCTGTACCTTCACCTGTCAAAACTAAGCCTCTTTGCTATGGTCCCTTTGGAAACTTTCTGATGCTGCTGTAAACCACAAGGCTCTCCTTTCACTCACATCACCTTCAGGGACTGCTGAGATGTGTGGCAGCCCACCAACCCCTCGGTACCTGCTGTTCCCTAATGGTGCTGGACACAGCCCAGCAGCACTCAGGGATGCTGAGCATATTCCAGTCTGCTGCTACTTGCCTCTGCAGTGCACATACACACTGAAGAAAAGTCCTTTTATCCACCTTCAAGCATTTCATTTTCTCCCTGGACCCACATCAGCCTTTACCCCTCAGCTCAATCACCAGCACTTGCTTTTTAAAATAAACTTCACAAAGTCATCTTTGCTCTCCCACGACCCCTGTCTCAGCCAACCTTTCCATCTGGTACCTTTCTGGCTGTCCAGTCCCATCAAGAAGCCCTTGCTCATACACATTCACTGGCCAAAAAATGAAGGAGTGAATAAATAAATGATTTAAAGAAATTTGGGTAGTCAGAAAACTGTGCCCTGCCCTCTGATGTTTGCCAGCATGCACTTAACTTTTCCCTACAGTAAAACGGCCTGGGGTAAAACAGGGCAGTTTTAAGAACAGAGAAGACGCTGAAGGGCCAAGGTAGGGGTTTACCAGTAACACGGAAAGTTAATATCTCCTTTTCATCAGGACTAATTTCTGTACCTAAGGATTGCTGAAGAATAATTCTCTAATGGCAGGGATAGAAATGATGTGAATGCAAGGGACTTTGGCAGAGATGTTTTACCTTAATTTATTTAGAAGTAGAAAAAAAATCAGAAAGCCATTCACTGGAGGTTAGTGACATAGACACATTGAAAGTAATCATGGCTGGGGAATACTGACATGTCTGGTCTCCCTAAATTACTCACTTGGAGGCATTTTAGTTTGATGGTTCATTTTATGAAGTGCAGGTGGATCCAAAACACATTTAGTCAGAAAGAAAACTGAAAAGAAAAAAATTATTTTACAACTTCCTATTCAAAGCCACTCATATGATCCCCATCCAGAAGGCAGGGCAGACCTCTTTATAAAAAGTTAACATGATGGGAGGGCTGACAAAAATTGGAATACAGCCTAAGCAATTAGTAGACTGTCAGTAATTGGAATTAAGTACTCAACTTCAGCCTCTACAAAAATGTACTGTGGAGAACACTCTTCCACTGCCAAGGACAAGAATGGGATAACTGTACAGCTTTTCCATCTCTAGCTGCGATGATTCGATGGCAGAATAATCCACAGGCAATTGAATGCCTGCAATTGAACAATTAAATACCCGGATCAATATTTAATTCACAAGTCTCTTACTTCTTTTTTAAATCCACTTTAAGCATATTAATACATTGAAGACATTAAGAGACTTTTATTCCTGGGTGAGTGCATCTGAAGCAGAAAGCTGCCTGCATGGTCTCAGGTTGTGGTATATTGACCCATGCTTTTTGTTTTGCATATATATTTTGATAAGCAGTCATTAAAATCACAGTAAGAAAAAGAACAAGTGAGCACTTGCTCCTGAGACTGATCCTAAGCTTCACTACAAGTCCTCTGTCACTTTGACTGAGCCACTCCTGAACTGCCTCCCTGCTGAACAAATGGCACAGCAGCACTTGCCCACCTTGCAGGCATGCTGCAAGGCTGAGGAAAGGTGAAACTGCAGCTGCTCCTGGCAAAGTGGCTGAGGAAAAGAGAAGAGGGGCAAGAGCCAGACAGGAACTGGTATTCCCAAGCATGTGAGGCTTTTTGGGCAGCATGCATGGCAGCAGGCCAGCCTCAGCCTAAGGGACCACAGCACACTGCATTGCAGATGCAGTTTTACCCATTGGCAGGTGCTGGGAACCACACGCTGTTTCTCTCAAAGGCACATCCAAAGATTGCCAGTGCCCTTGGGGGAGTCTGAGGAAACCTTTATCTTCACCTGTGCTAAGCAGACATGCTCTTTGCTCAAACCACTCCCAGGAGCATACCAGCACTGCATCCCTGCCTGTGTCAGGCAGTGCTGTGCAAACACACAATGGGGTTATCACAAACAACAGCTTGTCCTACTCACATCTTGGCTGTACATCTATCTGTAGCACTGCTTACCTGCCTGCTAGGGAAGCACAGAGAAAACTATTTCAACCACTTCTGTATCTGTTGCTTCCCAAGCTGACTTCCTGGTAAGGATGTGCAACACAGCTTTATGGACTTGGGAAGCCACAGCCAAGTGCTGTGCACAGCCCCATGCTCAGCTGCTCTCATGGCAGTGCCAAGACAGCCCCTGGGGCAGCCTGCCCAACACAACATGGCCAAGGCCCCAGATAACAGCCAGCAAGAAACAAAAATAAGTTCATGACCCTGCTTAAGACAACAGAGCTTGCAGCCAGGCGCCAAGCTGAGGCACCAGGAGCCTGTAATCGAAACATGCCTTGTGAAAAGAGGCACACATGAAATACTAATTCTCTACATTGCCCACATTAGCAGGGTAATAAAAAGTTCATCCTCGTGGCCTGCTCTGCCCCCTGTTAATGTTTGTATCACTGTTCCGGAGGTTTGGGGGAGGAACAGAGCATAATAGACAGGAAAAAGCCTCCTTTGGAAATGACAGCACTAATTAAGCTTGTCTCTATCAAGAGTAATTCAATCCAAAATGCTGAAGGGGAGGGGTGTAGCATCCAGTTAAGAAAACATTCTGTAAAATAAAATCACTTCTAACTTCAATTAGACCCTCACCTTTTTTTTTCCACCCCCTGCTTTCTCCCTTGGCTAACATTCTTTCCCACCCACCCTCACTTCCGAAGTGGAAGGCCTTGCAGCAAGGCCAGGATTTTGTCCAAAGAAAGCCACCTCATTAGCTGTGGATTTCACAATGGAGATGTATCTGAATGTGTTAACTGATGCACAGCTTATGACATTTCAATTAGCCCACACGAAGGCCCCGTGTTCCTGTGATAAAGCCTGAATATCTCTCTGTCCCCCAGGGTCTCAGCAGAGAATACAGTGTGGCTTCACTTTCTGCATGTTAATACAGCAAGTTCCTTAATTACTTTTATAGCAAGGACAAGTGGCAGTTTTCCGAGTTTGCAGTTTTTCCTCAGTGCTGCAGAAAGAGGAAAAACCCCTATCATGAGAAGTGTAGGCAGAAAGATGATCCCCAGGTGACTAAATCCCATGATTAGGCTGGACAGTTTTTAAGAAATTCAGCTCTTTAAGTTACTTCTGGCAAAAGGAGCTGATCCCCTCAGCTGGGAGGCAGCAAAGTAAAGCCCTATCTGCTCACTGCACATTTCCAAGGACTTAGAAGTACTGCAGGAAACTACAAAGAATTGTGATTTTTTTGTTCTTAAGATGCAAAAGCAGCTGCTGCTGAGCATCACAGATGGGGTAGATCACAAGTACAGCATGAAGTCCTACAGATTTCGAGTAACTAGGTATTTCTGGTAGCACTTAGTCAAAATTTATCTTCCTGCTTCAATAACTTCTCTGATTGGAATTTGTGTTGGCACAGCCAAGAAATCCAATAAGAAACACTATGTCTATATCTATATCTAAATATAGAAGCATTATTGATTTCTTGGAGGGCAGGTTCCTTTTGGGACAAACTCACACAAAAAAAGAAACCGGCAATCTCAGCATATACCTTGAAGTGTTCAGCAAAGGGCACCCTCTGTGCCCGGCTGCTCTCACCAGATAAGGCATTTGCATACGTGACAGCCAGGTACTTGTTACTACAAGAGGATTCATAATGGAAATTCAGGGGATTATCAACTGTAATAACCTTGTAACCAAGAATTTCAGTGTAATCTGTATAAAACAAAGCATCACATAATGTTAGAGGAATGGCCTTGTTTTCATTAAAAGACAGGGAGCACTGGAAGAAATACGGTTTGCTTGACACCTTCCAGTGAAGGCACTCAGGGGAAATCTCTCATGTATTAGCAGGATTCAAGAGCTAAAGGTACATCACTCTTGCTGTGTGAGAGGCTCATGAAGTCAACAAGCACATGTGTGGGAGCAGCATGGGACAGGAAAATGTCAAAAAGAAGATGCAAAAAGCTCAGCCTCCCTGAAGGATGCTCTGGAGTGCTTTTGCTTCAAATGGTCAACCCATCTCCTCCCTGGCAGGCATCCCAAGGGAGGAGGACAGCCCTGGGGGATACAGAGTGCACTCCCCCTCTCCTTCTGACTTACTGCTTAACTTCCTTTTCATTCCACCTATACCAGACACAGCGCTGCCAAGAGAAACAAATCAACTGAACCTTCTCACTTTGGTCACTTAGGAGAGTGAAAGATGGAAAAAGAAATGGGAAATCAAAAAAGGAATTCTGTTCAAGGTCCTCTATATTTTTATGAGATGGTCCTGACATGCCAAAGTCACAGTTTCAGGATGTTGCTTAGAGCACTGAAGGTTAGAAATCACAAATATCAACTGCAGTCCAGCAGCTATGGGTCTAAGAGGACCCCAAATTGCTGCAAAACCTGTAAGCTCCCTGGGAAAGCCAGCTATGTTCCAGGCTCTCTTTTACTCCACAAATCCCATTCCTTTCCCATGGAAACTGCGCTCCCCCCCCATGGCTATCCAAGAGCAAATGAATTGCAAGCAAGGGCTGACTGCCTCAGGTAGCTCAGGGATGCTTTTGTTCCAGTAGCAGCATGAAAAGTCCCTCTGTTTACAAGACTTTTAGGAAATAGGGGCATAAAAAGCATATAATTGTTATCATTCAGATATGCCCTACATCTGTGAGTTTTTCAATATTTTCTCCTGCAAAGGAAAATCAGAAACTTATTTTTCAGCATGAAAGCGAAGTTTTAGAGGGCAGCTGCTCTAGTTATTAATGAGACATGACAACCTGGCATCTTCCCAGGATATATGTTTTCACCAAGAAATAAACCCAAAATGGCCCCTTTCTAGATAAACCCAAATTTTCTTCAAAGAGAAACATCATTAAATAAGTCTACTTAATTGCTTGCCTACATAAACATACAGACATATAGACACATGTAAGGGCAGACAATATTTGGAAACTTAATAGTAACTGACTTGCAGAAAAGAAAAAACAAAACATTAGTAGCTTGAGAGAAGGACCACTCTCGAGCTGAGGAGACAGAATGAAGTCACTATTCTGTCATGTCACTCATCCAATGGCTCTTACTGCTCTTAGGTTTTCAGCTACACAGAGTGGCAGATGCAGAACCAAAGCCGGATCTCAGAACAAAACCTCTCACCAGCATACATGGGAATCTGCAGCTTTGCACTGGGGTTCCTGGAGTTTTGTTACTGCCACGGTATTTATTATCTGCATTTATCTGTTCATATAGGAAATCTTTGGCATTATTAAGCACAGCAGAGCCTAGGCTTGCCTGCAGCCCATATGTTAATCCAAATACTCCAAAGCAGATCCCTGTAGTCAGCCCATAGGATCATATCTAAAGATTTACAAATTCCAGGTCTACATCTATATTCCTAAAGCCACTTTACTAGTTACTTGAAACAACCTCATATTCCTCAGTGGGAAACAACCTCAGCAAATGCAGGAACACAGAACTTTCTTTCTGCTCACATTAAACTGTAGGGGTTTAAAAAAATACATTTACACAAGACTTCATTTAGCAGGATTTCAAAGACTCTCTGAAGGCAAATAAACAGAGGGGCCCAGAGGAGACAGCAGCCACTGGCCTCTGAGCCTCAGCACCAGGAGAGCAGACAGCTTCTCTGCAAAGCTCTTTGTGAGCCCCTGAAGCTTACATACTCCCACTAGAGGTCAAGTGGGAAAGCCCAGCAATTCTTCCCCCTGTGACAAATCTGCTCCAGTATTCCTCTCCCACGAAGCCATCTCTTAGGTAGCCAGGATTTAGGCTGCACATGGATCTTTAGCTCCAAACCAGCTCTCCCTTTCACCAGCCACCCTATCAGTTCCTTGTAACAGCTTCTGAAAAACCAGCTAAAGGCTCTGATCTCCCTTGCTCTGTTTGCTGAAAGCAGCACAACTGAAGTGGCTGTGGGGATAAGTGAGATTCCAGGTGATGGAGACTGACAGCAACTGTCTGGCTTCTCTGATTCATGGAGAGCTGCACCCTGTCTGCTCCCCCAGCCTTGCTTCCAAGGTGCCCGTGCTCTCCCTGTGGAGTGTCCCGGCCTTATCTTGCTCTGCATTCCTGAACACTGATGCTCAACTCCCCCCTGAGCTGTTCTCTGTGTTTTATTTGAGTCTGCCAAGAACCTGATGATTTCCAGCACAGGCTGCCAACCTCAGGAAGAGATTAAGTCTTTCTGTGTCTTATGCCTAACCTATAAGCACATCTCCAGTTGTCCTTTGTTATCAGACTCCCAGATATCTTCAAACGAAGGGGAGCAAATAAGACACACATGGAGATGCGCCTACGTGTGGAAGGGAAAAGAAACAATTTCAGGTACCAATGTGCAGCACAAAGCTGGGAGAGAAAGGAGAAAGGCAGTGTCCATCCTACTGGGATTGTGAGATGTACTTAAGGAATGTAAATAAATGCAGTTATTCCCCCCAAAATTAGATTCAAATGAAAACAGCTTAGAAATGGCAAAGACCCTCGAGGTTAGTTTTGCAATCTGTACTTGCACTTCCTCTACTATTTTTTATTCTTTTTTTTCTCCTCCTTGGATTTAATTAGCTGCAAGGCACTCTAAAAAGAGTTTCAGAAATTCCTAACAAACTCTGGACTCTTTCCAGTCATTAGAGGAGCCTGCCTTCATTATGAATTGATCTGAGTATGACTGTGAACGTAAACGGCATTGTAACTACACCCTGAGTCCACAGCTAGTCAGAATGATAAAAGAAAATTCTCCCTTTTACAAACTGCTGGTTTATCCCAAAGAAACATGCACATTCCTTCTGTTACAGAACTCTCACTTCACATGTTTTTTCCCTGCACACATATATACAGTTATGTTGTTTTAGTATGTAATATATTACATTTGGCCTTTTGCCCATAGGGGAACAGAATAGGCCATTTGTAATTAGAAAAGGCATTCTCTGTTTGACTGTACCTTATCTCTACTCTCTTCTGTCTCCTGCTTGGAAAAACAGACATCACAGTGGTTGGTCAAAGCAACATTTTTTTCCACTGGAACATGACCAAGCCCATACTGAAATTCCAGAAGCCAACTAAATGTCTCCGATTTACAGATTAATACGGAAACCCTGTCCCCTGACTAGAGAGGGTCAGGAAAAACAAGCATCAGAAAGGAGAAAATGTTTGCACAAAAAATGTATGAGGATTGTAAATGACCAAATGCTGGGAACCCACTACAATTATCTGCTTTTCTCAACTGAACACCACAACTGTGTTGCTTCTACCGAGAAGTAATGCTTCAAAAGACCAAACAGCCTCTGCCTCTTTGCTCACAATCAATTTGATGTTAGCAGGAGCACTTTATAAACTAAGTTATAAAATTAGCATTGAGCCTTTAACAGGCTCTCAGTAAAACTGTCTTCATTTTGTATAATCCAATCTGCCATTCACTGTGATACCTTGAGGACTATAAAATTGATAAACTAGAATTTCTTAGCCTAAATTGTAGTGTAAAAGCTCTAATGGCGTTCATGGAGAAGGGCCAACTGTGGAACCAGACACCAAATGTCAGCATGCCCAGTTAATACCTGACCTATCTGCAAATCACCAGGAAAAATGCAACTCTGCCTCTGAAAAAAAAATTGGAGCCAGAATAAATGGATGGAGCAAGTCCTCAGGCTGGATCAGCCTTTTCTGGAGAGAAGGTGTATTTTGATGGAAATAATGGGAGCTGTGGTAAAAAGCAACTGTGTGCATAGGCTCCATCAGGAAGAAAATCCGTGCTCATCCATCAGCTGGAAGGCACTGTAGTTTTGAAGCCCTGGGGACAGCAGAGGTCTTCTCCAGGAGGACTTCCCACAAGGATTCCTCTCTTCAGGGAAATGTAGCAGAAGGCAAAGGGAGGAAATACAGTAAACCCCTTCCTATTTTCTTTATTTCTGTCCTGACTTTAATTTCATAACACAATAACAGCAGTTCTGTCATTTTGTCTATTGCAGCCAGGCAAGTATAGGTAATTTACTGCTTGGTTTAACATTCTAAATAAGTGCTAAACCACCAGGACAAGAGGCGTTTAATAAATGCACAGGAGAGATAAAAATAATTCAGAATGAGGATGCAGAGGCAGCCAAAAAGAGTTATGGCTCCTTGTGTGAACACCACTGCTCTGCAGTGCTGGTCTTACTGGCATCCTACCATGCCAAGTGTTCCTCTCATTGCTTCCACAACACCACAGCCTTGCCCCTGCCTTGTCCATCCCTTTCTCTATGGGAAGCACTCCTGCCCTATGCCAGATACCACAGTTTCCAGCCCCATGTGGGAGAAGGCAGACATGCTGAGAGTGGTCACCCTGCATCCTCACAGCACTCCCTCAGGGGTGTCTCATCGTGACAATGAAACTTTGAAAGTGTATTCATTCATCTGCATCCTGCATGAATGAGAAAAGTCTGCAGCATAAAATCCTGGCACTGGGGCTTTGTTGGGATGCCCATTCCTGGGGCCTGGGGGCTGCCAGCACCAGGCTGTACCCAGCACCTGCCCACAGACACAGGCGTTTTACCAGCAGCTAAACAAATCAGGAAGTTTTCACAGAAGGAAGGGTATAAAGCTCTGAATTGTGTAGGGGAGCAAAGTCCTCCAGCTATCAAAAGTGGCATGCCTGGAGCCTGTGATAGGTAGCAGCAACCTCAATGCAAAGTAGCAATGCTTCCTGTGAGGGAGGCATGCTCCCTGGCCTCCCCTCAAACCCCAAACTGCTAACTGAACCTCTTCCACAGGCAGCAGGGATTTTATCTGCCACTAGCAGATAACAGAAAATGCCATTTAGCTGACTGTAGCCCATGGAGACACTGAGGGGATTTGGATTCAAGAGGTCCCAGTCTTTGGAGTCACAGACCAACCACTTGAGCAGAGCTGTGTCTCCATATGAGGTTTCTGCTCAAGAGGCCAGTTCTGGCCCTCTTCTAGATAACCCCAAATGCTAGCTGACCTCTAATGAAGCCTGATGTGCTCCAGCATCATGGGATGCAGTGCGCAGGCAAGCGCAGTGTAACAAATTGTAAATGCCATTAATGGTTCATCACCAGATCTTTCCCCCTGAAAAGAAAGGCCATCACAAAACGTCATTGCTGAATGCAGAGAGGCATTTTGGATGCACTGTGTCACACAAAAAATTTAGATTTGTAAGCAAGCATGATTGAAATAGGAGTTCCTTTTATCTGAAGCTTAGGTTCAGAATCTTTCTTAGGAAAAAAGGGAGCATATCAGGGAGAAATTTTTGCTATTCATAATTTCACAGTTAAGAGGAATGGATTTATATGGATGGATGGCTAGATGGATGGATGGGAGGCTAGATAGATACAGACAGACATGTATTATTTATTATCTTATAATATATACGACTACTTTTTAAACATGACGGTCATTGTTACAGCCACAGGCTTGTTTAGATGTCTCTTAAGTATGAAAAAAAAGGCGCTTTTTTCCCTAAATCTGTCTCACAGTTCACATCTGAACCAAAGTGACATGGGAAAATGTCTTTTTGGGCAAACTTAACTTCCTTTGAAGTGTCTGTAACTCTGAATCCAAATCCCTAGTCTTAATTGGATTTTGCTTTCTTCTAAGGATTATTTAAAAATTCAGTACAAAGACATCAGATCTGCAGTGCTGTCATTATAAACTTAAGCTAGTGAGGCACCAGAACAAGAAAGCCATCTTGGGAGTTAACACAACTTCGGCTGAATGCCATTTGTTTTTCTGATTCACATTAATAAATGAGACAGATGCAAGCATCATACTTCTGAGAAGTATCTTGCTGATAACTGCAACAGCCTTATTGTATTTTACTACGCAAACTGATTAAAACATAAAATTCCTAGGGCTAAAATTTTACATGTAAGCTTTTCTTTTTATTTTTCTGTACTGAAACTCATCTTTGTAGGTAATTCAGCAATCCTGTAGCTTAAAAGATATATTCTCTGAAAAAAAATAGATTTTTATTAAAGATGTATCGATATGCACTCTACATAAATATAAAAACCTTTCAATCATCATTAAATGGTAGATCAGTGAGTCTCCCAGCCCATAATACATCTTCTGACAATTTTCTCTTGGGCAGATTTGCAAGTAAGAAAAGAAGTTTCCCAACAGAGATGAGCTATCTACAGCTCTACAAACCAGGGAGCTTGATCTTGTAAATGCAGCTGATATGAACAGTCATGACTTGAGCTGGAAGGATAAAATGGAAACAGCATATTCTCCTGTGCAGGGGCTTGGAAGAACAAACCAAAGGGGAAGGAAGGGGTTACTCAAGTGCACAGCCAAGGGACTCTAAGCTAGAGACTCCTGTGTGTCTTTCCCAGTCCATGAGCATGGGTGGACACACTGCTCCGCTCCTGGACAGGAAAGGGAGCAGGATGATCAGAGGAGCTCCCACGAGCAGGGCCAGGGGTTAAGTTCTGCAAAGTTATGCCACCAGCAAACTGCAGTGATGCAGAATGAGGTATTCTGCATTTCTGCTGCTATGACTGCTGGCAGAGCCCAGACATCTCACTTGGCACATGCCCAGCTCTCTGCACGGCCACCACCCACCCCTTGTTTGTCCAGTACTCCAGTTTTTGAAGACAGGCATTTGAGTACTGCAGCAGATGACAGACATCTGGCTCTCCTCCAAAGAGGAGAGGAATCTATCTTTCTCTTTGGATTGGTGGTAGTTGGACAATTTACTGCTTCCAGATCTACTAGATATGAAGGAGTGTTTGGGTGGTTTTACTATTGTATAAAATTGACAGCTGATCCAGAGCAAAGGCAGAGCATGCCAAGGTACCCATGAGAGAATCTGGGCACAAAACAGGAACCATGGTCCCTCCAGTTCACCCAGGCGACACATCCCTCACATCAGAGAGGGCTTTACATGCCAAGTGCAAGGGCAGCTCACCCACACACAGAAGCAGAGGACAGCATTACAAAACACAGAGCAGCATTAAAAGTGCATCAGAAACTTTGCAACAAGTATATTCCAGGCGCCACAGCAGAAGTTTCATTTCCAAAAGCATTCCTGAGAACAGGAGGTCAGAGCTCCCAGCTGCTTCCATCATCTACAGATGGCTGCAATTCAAGTGCTCCCAGATTGCAGGCAGCACTACTGCACACCAGCCACGAGGATGTGGGTGCTAACCTAGAGAGTGCCTGGCTGCCCACACCCTTTGAGCATTACAACCTAAAAGCGAGCAACAGAAATGATCAAGGAAGAAGTGCAGAAATTTCAGTGCAGCTTTACTAATTAAAATTGGATACTCATCCCAAAACAATTCTTCACAGTTTGCCACCTCACCAACTTTAAAGAAAAGAAGTGTTCTTTCTTCAGAGGTTTAGTGGCACAGCTCAATTTTGCTGTCTTAATGACTTTAAAAGGGCCCTACCTCTGGGCAATGTTTGGTCTTAAGGTCCAAAATCTGCAAAAAAAATTACATACCTGCTTTAATTTATGCAGCCTAGGTGAAATTCTAGCTGGCCATAAGAAGGCAAGATCTTATCTTCCAAAGATTTTCTTTAACGTCAACGGACTATTCAGCCAGTAAAGCAGAGTAGGCACAGGACCAGCCCATAACCTGGATTACTGCTGTTACTGCTTGTTGAAAGAAGGCAGAGATGCATGTGCTTTCCAAAGCAGCTACAGGGAAACCTGTAACTGGAGCAGCCTTAATGTTTACACTAACCAAACATTGCATGTCCCTGTTAAGGGGTCATATTTTATAATTAAGCTCTCACTGATGTTAGCGGACCTGGGATAGTAACACACTTATTATCTTAGTGCCTGAAAGCATATTGTAAAGGAACTTATTTCCCCATTAGTGTCAGAAGTAGCCATCTGAATTTAGGCACTTACACTCACTTGAAGCAGTGGGGGTTCTTAACTTTTTTTTAACTGCGTATATATGTATATGCGTGTGCACACATACACACAGAGAACCCTGTCCTTTTCTTTGACCCCTCGACAGGTCTATGAAGATGGTGAAGGGCCTTGAGGGGAAGCCTTTTGAGGAGCTGCTGAGGCCACTTGACTTGTTCAGCCTGG
The DNA here is from genome assembly GCA_013399915.1 of Illadopsis cleaveri. Classification (NCBI taxonomy): domain Eukaryota; kingdom Metazoa; phylum Chordata; class Aves; order Passeriformes; family Timaliidae; genus Illadopsis; species Illadopsis cleaveri. Next base: position 91,545 of record VXBB01014296.1, on the reverse strand, counting down.
AGGAGACTGAGGAGATCTCATCAGAGTCTGCATCTCCTTCATGAGAAGTAGAGGGGCAGANGGCACTTACACTCACTTGAAGCAGTGGGGGTTCTTAACTTTTTTTAACTGCGTATATATGTATATGCGTGTGCACACATACACACAGAGAACCCTGTCCTTTCCTTTGACCCCTCGACAGGTCTATGAAGATGGTGAAGGGCCTTGAGGGGAAGCCTTTTGAGGAGCTGCTGAGGCCACTTGACTTGTTCAGCCTGGAGGAGACTGAGGAGATCTCATCAGAGTCTGCATCTCCTTCATGAGAAGTAGAGGGGCAGACACTGATCTCTTCTCTGGTGACCTGTAACAAACTCAAGAAATGAAGCTCACAGCATGAAGCTATGCCAGGAGAGGATTTAGTTACATGTAAGGTTAGATATTATGAAAACCTTCTTCACCTATAGGGTGTTCAGGCACTGGCACAGGCTGCCTAGGGAAGTCACAGCAGCAGCCTGAGTTCAAGAAGCATTTGCACAATACTCTTAGGCACATGGCGGGATTCTTGAGGTTGTCCTGTGCAGGGCCAAGACTTGGACTCCATAATCCTTGTGGTTCCTTTCCAACTCGAGATAGTCTATAATTCTATGATTCTATTTGGCAACAGCAGCATGAATTCAGATCTGACTGAAGCCTTAAATTGATTTCCTCAGCTCTTCAGGTTTCAGCCAGACCATAGCTTAACTTCAAAATAACCAGCAAAATACTGCATACATCAGAAGAGCATTGCTTTGGGACTTTATCTTGCATAATTTCACTGTGAAATGTCCTCAAAGTTTTCAGTATTTCAACTGAGAGCTAAGATGCACCTGTCTGAATACAAACCTTCCAAATTAATATCATGCAGATGGAGATATGAATAGCATTTTCCTCAATACAAGAGTTAATGGTTCCAGTCATAAATCTTGTCTCATGGATTAAGCCCAGAGGATCAAATGCAGAGATTTATTACTTCATTTATTACTCCATCTGAGTTAATCACTTTCAGGAAATAGTTCATTCAGTGAAACTAGAATACTTTTTTTATAATCGGGTCATGGATTTCTCAGACATACTTGTTATTTTTTATGACTGTTTTATAACGTTTGTAGTGCCAAGTGGGGCTGCACATACAGCAAGCCTACCAATGCCCCATAAAGGGTATGGGCTCAAGTTTGGAGCCTACTCCTACTTTCATGATTTGTTCGGCTGCATTCCTTCCTGGCTCCAAAATTTTCTTGTCCCAGATCCAGCACAGTTTCCTTCACCTCCTTCCACTAAAAGCAGTGGGTTTCCTCTGTCCCCACCACCTCCACTCTTTCCTGAAGTGCAGGTATTGGCGGTCTAACAATCCTCGCAGGCCTATGTAAGGTGGTCTGCAGACTAAGCCATAGTAGAAAGCTGATCTGGAGCCTAGGCTCTCCCCAGTTTTTGGCATATTATATAATAAAAGGAATCAGCATTTTTAGAAAACAGCTGCTGCTGTCTCTGTCCACAGGTCCAGACCCCAGAGATGTCTGAATGCCAAACCCTGCCAAAACCTACATTTCATGGATCTCCCAAACTCAGCAGGGAAAAACAAACCTGCACAAGGCTTGTAGGTCTCGGAGTGCATTTCTTTTTCAGTGGATAAAGACTTGATAATAGGAAGCCTCCCCCCACCCCAGCAAAGGTGTAATTAGCTTTTCTGTCCCAGTTCATTTAGCAGTGGAGTTAAAGAAAGTGGATATAATCACTGGAACGCTCCTTAGACACACTAATGCAGCAGCAGTGATGAGATCTAATGTAATGCCGTAGGACGCCAAAACAGAAGCAAACTGCACATCCAGAGGTACTCAGCTAAATTGTTTTCCAGGCTAAAATAAATGAAAACAGACTGGCATTTTCCTTATCAGGGACCAAAAATTTAATGTGATTAATTCTTCAATTTAGCTGTAGTTTATTTGTGCATTAGAGATAACAGCAAGGCTGTGGGTAAAATCCAGCTCACTCCTGTTCCTGACTATTAATAATGTGTGCAGATCTTTTTCACTCCCTGAAACCAAAACAAACCAAATTACAAAAAAACAACAAAACAATAAAGGAGCTCTGCTTTATGGAAAATGCATTTAATGTATTTGCCCTCTTCTTCCCAGAGAACATCTCTTCAACATTTTTGTTAGCACTGCACGTAAATCAGATTTATCTGGCTATTCAGTGCGACTTTTCGCTCTCTTTTTTAAAAAAAGAGTATCTTGGATATATAAAGTTACAGGAATGCAGCTCAGAAAGTATGAGAGCGTAACAAGCATAGCAAACATACACTACCTAGATACGCTCACATAGATTACACAAAAAGACCCCAGAATGGTTTTCAATTTTTCGTACTGGTATCTTGCATTACTCAGAGCCTAGATAAGACAGTCATAATGGAGCTCCCCTCACTCTGGGTATTACACAGAGATGTAGCAAGGGACAATGCAGGAACCACAGAAATATTATCCCATCCTAGACTTGTATCTGCTGCATGAGTTGTGGCCAAGGGCGAGGATAAATGCTACAACACTCAGCAGTGAAAAGAAGGCATCAGATGAGACCTGGGAGAATAACCAGGGGGTTAGGTTTTCTGTATATTGCCAGCTCAGCTGCAAGAATTTCTACCTGTGTCCCAGGTTTGGTGAGTAATGTTTTTCTTGCTCTTCTCCCACTTCTCTTATTTGTGAAGCATTATTATATATTCACTCACACACATTTTCTTCCCTTGCTTTCTGAGACACCTTTTTGAACAGGCACAAAAGGGACAAAAAAAAAGGCCTCCAGATGTGCAAAATATCCTCCTGTCTGCTTTTCATCACCTTATTTATACATGATTCCTTGTCATGATCTGCAGGTAAATACAGGTAAATAATTATGGTTTAAGCAGATGTTCATGTGAGGCAGAAGGGAATAAACCCCTGCTACTACACCATGGAGGGTAGAGCAGCAATGCCTCTTTTACTAACAGAAGTAGGAGGCACAAATTAAGTGCTTTGAGGATAATGTGCTCTTTAGGAAATACAAAAGCTTTGCTTTGTCTTGGATCCAGGAGTGCTGCATCAAATCAAGCTTAACTAAGGCACTCTCAATCCACATAAAGCCTCAGGGGACTTCAGGAGCTCAAAACTGCAATACGTCAAAAGAAAACCACACAGAAACTAAAACAGTACCAATCCCAAAACTCCAGCAGCTTTCCAGTGCCCTGCCAGGCAGAGCAATAGGACCATGTCTGCTGCAGTTTTGTCTTTAACTACTGAAGAGATACTGGTTTGGTTTTCCTTCTTTTGTCTCTCTCAAAATACTGAAGGGACCAGCACTGAGAAAAGGGTTGATCATTTTCTGTAGCAGAAGTACATAACATAGGAACTCATTTAACCCCACACAGGTTGTATGATAACAGGCCATAGAATATCTGATGAAGAATCAATAGTAGTAGCTGTGATGACCCACCAGAGCTTCACTTAAGTGTTTTACATTTGGCTATGACCTAAAAAGAAAAGTAGCTAATCAACAAGAATGCATCCATTTTTGCAGAAAAGAAGTATATTTTAAAGGTCTCTAAAATGGCAAAAAGAGTGAGCAACAGCAAAATACTGACTTATCATCAACTTCTTCAGAATATCTACAGGACCCTACTGTTCTGCTACCTGGTTTAAATTGCCTCATTCTTTTACACTACTTTTCTATGTGCTCAGAGAAATTTGATAGTGTGGAACAAAAAAATTCAGCAAGAGGGAAGGGAACTGTAAACTCAGAATACCTGCCAGCTTGCCTAACCCTCCAGAGAACTTCATAAAGGCAAAAACAAAAAGTTATATTGCATTTCACAGCTCTAGGGAAAACCACATCTTTCTGGACCACAGCACTAAATGCATAAGAAATGTACTGGTTCTCATAGCAAAGGAAATCTTATTTGTAGTCGCCTGTGTCACAGTATCTCTTAGCCTTGCTTCCTGTGGATCAGGACAGGTTCCCAAGATTCTCTTTGGCCCCTCTGACTGCTGTGGTCTCCAGCCAATGTTGAGCAGAGCACTCTCTCCATGAAGGTGTCTGCCTACCTAAAAACTCACAACTTTCCATAAAATTTGGACTGAGAAAAATTGAGAGAAAGAAAAGTGAGGCAAGAGCAGGAGGGATTAACTCCTCCTCCAGGTCCCCAAGTACATTGATGTGTCAGAAGCTGATGGGCACTTCTGACAGGTTGCTCCCTTGCAGGAGCTCCATGGGATTTGAAAGCAGTTTGTGGAGGGAAGGTGACAGTTTGGAAAGTGAAGAACCAAGTCTGTCAGTCATGAAGACAAAGATAAAGAATCCGAACAAAAAAAAGGACAAAGCTGCTGTTTCATTCCCAGTTTGCTGGGATTTTTTTCGTGCTTTGGCAGAAGAAAGAGCTTGTAGAAAACAGAGCATTGCAGTGAAATTTCCAGAAGTCTTTTGTCCTTTTGCTGCAGCTTTCTCCCTTGCCTTGTGAAAGGCATTTAAGGAAAAAAAAGCGTTTACTAAATGAATTGTGCGCGATTCCCATTTATCTTTTCAATATTGTTTAATTTTCATTTCTTTCTTAATTTTTCCTTGATCAAAATGAACCCATAGGGAACTAGGTCTGAGAAGTAGATTATTTTAAATTCTAATCACAGCAGAAATTATTTGTACTAAATATTTCTATAGAATGGCTCAGGTCACCCATTAAGTTAACCCACACAGACACCCCTTAATAAGGCATGCTCTTCATTATCATCCCTAGAGACACTGAATGCACCATCAAAGCCCTGTGACATCCAATACTGTGGAGTAAGACCTTTTTTTGCAGTAGGACTGTGATTGTACAAAGCCTACACAAAATCAATACAGCTGACTAATGAAGGATCCCTTTGCTTATGTAGCCAGACCCTGAAGTTGCTAAAAGCCATCAGCCTAGGGCTTACATCAGCTGCTCTGGGATCTCTTCTAGAGATGAGCAAAGATGCCAATGGGACAGAAGGTACAGGATTTCTTGTTGAATCAACAGTGGCCACCTAATTTCCTTTTGAACAGAGTGCCCATACAACGTGGAGCAGCCTCCAGAGCCCTGGCAGGAACAGACCTGCACAGGAACTGAGGGACACAGGATGCCACAGTCCAGGTTTGACCCTTAGCATGAACTCGGCTGAGATTTTATATTTCCAAACAAACCAAAACAAAAAATAATTACAAACCTGACACACTGATTGGAAAGGGTTTACTAACTGCAGCACTCTGGCTTAAATCTTGAAGTCCCTGAGTTTCTTAGCAATTTGGAAGGATTAATTCTGCCTACTACATATTCCGGACTGTCCTAAGAACCGCCGTTAGCAAGTGGGTTTGGTTAATCTTTTGATTAATCTCTTTTCAACAGGGGGAATTGGTTTTGCCACTCAATTACTATACAGCAGGCTGAATTCTGTTCTCATCATTCGACTTATAAATCTCCCTGTCCTTCTTTTTTTTTTTTTTTCCCTTGCTTTTCTAAAAACATGCTATCAATAAATAATAGAGAAAAAAAACTAATTCATACTCAAATTCTTAGAATACAAAACCCATGCAGATGACAGCATATAGGTCACCAGCTGTAGTGCAGCATAATACAGAATCTGCAGAGATTCTGTTAGACAATTTCAGCAATGAGGAATACATGATAGCATAAACAATTTCACACAATGATCACAAAATGAATCTGCCCTTCCATTGCCCTCCTATTCTTCTACTGTTGTTTCTGATTTGCTTCCTTATTACAAGCAAATATGTCTCCTGGTTTTATTAGACAGTGTCTGAAGGATTGCTCTGTGTGACAGATAGCAGAGAGCAAAGCAAGATGTAAATGTGACTCAAAGCACAAAACAGTCCTTATCTCGTAAAGTCCCATGCAACGAACACTGAGGATGACACACTCTTGTGTTACTTGCTATATAAGAGTGAATTTTTTATTCACTCTAAACACAGTTACCTGCTCCTACCCAAAAGCTTCCTGTCCCCATTCAGATGTAAATTCCAAGATTTTTTTGCTTAAATACTCAAAGCACAGAAGAGACACAGAAATGATGCATCGTAAATCCCAGAAATGTTGCACAGCAGTATAGACACAAGGGAAATTCTGAACAATGACACCAGGTCAAATCCCTCTGTGGCACAAGGATCCTCCTAAAGAATGACACATGGCCAACTGAACTTCTGCTTTTAAGGTCAAGCCTCAAAAATCAACCCTATGAATGGCACGAAATCCTTCAAGCCAGTATCAGTGGCATTACCTGACAAAAGCCCTCCTGTAACCACACAGAGAGTCAGCCCAATTGATCTGTCTTAAAAATAAAGGTATAAATGCAGCTTGTCTAAATTTGAGTTGATGGCCCTAGGGAAGGCAGATATTTCAAACCAGATGCTTAGACCATTAGACCATCTGCTCTAGAAATGTATGAAAAGCCAACTGCTACAATGGAATTATGTCTCTCTCTCATTTTCTCCTTAAATCAATAGGTCTCTTTACACAAAGTATTTATATTGAGTATTTTACTTTTTCAGCTCCTTCTACACTTGTAAATCCTAAGGATTTCTTCCCTCAGTGGACTGTGAGGTGAACAGGAGTGCTAGTTGGTTCCCACCTGGCAATGGTATATCTTCCTTCAAATTATAAAAACAGACTAGTATTTATTAAGGAGTACTCACTTTTAAAAATATATAACTAGTTTGTGCAAAATCACATGAAAACATTATCAAAATAATTTGTTATGTAAATGGATTTCACATGTAACACTGCTTTCTTCCCTTTATCAAATGAAAACAGTCTATAGCTTGACCTTGAATTTTGGGGATATATGTTACTTAGAATTTTTTTGTAAAGTAACTTGGACAAAATAGTTATTTAAATCATACAGGATTGGGTTTTTCCTTTCTAATTCACTGACTAAGGTACTTTTATAAAAAATGAAAACAGAAATTAAGGAATAACATGTAGCAGGTAGGAAACAACACACCATGAGTGTTAAAATTCATAAGCTGTAGGTACTTTGGGAGCCCATGGGTGCCCTGAAGTCATTCCTTAGTAACTTTGGGATTTTGCTGCTGGGTCTTGCAGTGCACAAAGCCACTCACCACCTTGATCAGTGCTTTTGTTTTACTTCTCTGTGTCTCTCCCTCTCTCTCAAACATTAGGCAATTAACCTAACATCAAATAGCAAAATTAAAAAGGAAATAAATAAATTAAATTACTCTATGATCAATCAGAACACTCTAACTTGTGGTTGCCCAGGTCAGTCCTTTCAGACTTTGTGCAGCTGTAATAAAGACCTAACCAAAATAAGGCCTTTTCAGTTTTGCTCTGAAAGCAACTGGAAAAAGGGGGAAATACCAATCAGATAGTGAAGCATGAATAGCCCTATTTATACTTCATGTGAGTAATAAGTATATGGAATTGAAATAAGATGTCTCAGTGGCCCTGTGGTCTGCAAGAGGAGGCAGAGTTTTATTGAATCAAAGATCTGGAGTTTATTTCCTCCTGCTGCAGTGTCCTGGTTGCCATTAAACTGACTGCTTCTGTTCTCCCTGCCTTGGTCACTGCATGTGGGTGACAAGGAAAGCCATGGTACAGGCAGATGTTCATCAAGAACATCATCAGCCAGCAGAACATCTTAAAATACTAGGAGTTCAGTCTAACCCATTTCCACCTTTCTGAAGCAAGAGAGAGACACGGCCGCACCATAACAGGCTGCCTGTTCATACAGCATTGGACATCAGCGTCCAGACAGGGCCCAGTATTTAATGGGATGCCAGAACTGAATGTGCCTGTATGCCAAGCTCCTCACATATGAGCAACCTAGCAGTGTCCCCCAAAAATCAGGCTGCTGAAATGGTTGAATATTGCTCCTCATTATTTCAAGCATTCGAATCTTGAGCTAATTGAATCCATGTGCACTAGATCACATCCAGATTTAACTTTTCACAATTGTTCATGAGCATACTTTATAGATTTTTTTTTTACGCCAAACTGAAAAATATTTATCACAGTAGTCAAGAAACTACTCTTTAAATTTAAAAAATCCTAAAACATTGGAGTTGAAAAACATAGGTAAGCTTAAAAAGAAAGTTACCTCCTTCCCCATGGCCTATTTGCAGTAGGCTTGGCATGAAACAAAAACTGGGAGTAAACATGGTGATTAAATAACAAAATCTGACTACTTCCAGTTTTCTTCTCTTTCAGATAAAATGTTGGAATTAGAGGAAACATTTGCTCCTTGTTCTTAGTTAGGATTTCTTCTATGTATTAAGTCAATTAAATCTTAATGGGTGATTCCCTTGTTCTTTATTTAAAACCAAGCAAGCAGAAAGTTGGAATACAAATAGTGTGAAAAGGCTGGACTTTATATTTTATGTGCAACCATATGGCATGAGGGCTGCTGATTTCAATAATACAGATTTTGAATTTAAAAAACCTCAATCACTTTGACAACGGTAAAATGGGAACTGCTGAAGGAAAGTTGTTTGTTATCCTGGAAATTTCCCCAGTCCTCAAAGTGGCACAACTATCTCCTGCATCCCAGTTTCAACCAGCTACCACTAGTGGTGTTCCCTGCATCCCAGTGCATCTCTGTGGAGAAGAGGAACAGGACCAGCGTGGGGGTGGGCAGCACTTTTCTATTGTGTTAAATTAGTTCAGCACACTATAGACATAATTAACTAGGATGCTTCAGCCTTGTTTACAAATGAGTTCTTTCAAGGTTTTATTCTACCAGTTTGTAAAGTGGCGAATAATATTGAATTTTCCTAAGCATTTCCATTTTTGTAACAGCATCACAGTTGAGCAGTCTCCAAATTAGTAACAGTTATGTCACAACTACTCTACTGAGAAAGTGTTTACTTTTCATTAAAAAATTAAGAACCAAGTCATGGATAAATCACACGTCTGCACCAAGAGAAGTCATCTGCAGATCCATGGCTAGCACTTAGGTGCCCTAAGTCCAAGGTTAATCTATTATCTACAAAACTCACAGCCCATTACAGTAACAACAACGACAAAATGGTGGTTTACATTAATATTTCAACATTTCTGGTTGTGAGTAGGACAGCAGAAACAATGCACACAGTACAGAGTAAGGCATCCATGATATGAAGTTTACTGTGACTGCACTTAGGGGCTGCTACAATTCAGGCCAACTGGAGGCATTAAAACTGCACCAGTGCCTTACAACACAGGGTCCTTGAGTCTGCTTGCTGCAAGACTCACTTGCAAGGGAAGAGATGCAACATCTTGCTAATTATCTCACTCAAACATGCAGAGTGCACAAGGAAAGCCAGAATCCCTTTTGTACGCGTGGAAGTATCTTTCAGCAGTGCACTTACTCCCTGCCTTAGCATTTGCACAGAAGAGGCTAAGGAGAAAGAAAGGAGTCCTCCAAAGCACTCAAGAAATTTCTGGGTCAATGAGAATCACAGCAGCACCCAGTCCTAAGTGTTTTAACTGATGTAAGAACACGAGAAATTAATAAAGCCAAGCTGCAAGAACCAATTTCATCTAATATTGCTTGTAATCAGTAGCAAGAAGATGCAGAAAGTCAGCAGACAGAGTTTGGTGAAAGGCCAGGAGGTTAATTTGTCATTTGCATAAGTCATTTAGAAGAAGAAACTATTTAAAATTATGTATCCATGACACATTACATATGAATAGATGAAGAGTAATCTTGAATAATAGTTTAGTGTGTATGTGCAGAGGTGGGGGAAGGAAGCTTCCTTGATAAAAGAGCATAATTTGCAAGTATTAGAGCAGGGGGGTGAAACTGCCCAGGTTACAGAGTTAAAAGATGTGAAGGAAAGCAATTTGAAGATGCTGCTTCACGGCAGTCATTTTGTTTCATCCCTATACTTGAAAAGAGGAAGGACCAAGTAGCCTTGCATGTACAAAGTTTCATTGCAGCAGTGGTCCTGATGGGGCCATACTACCAACCAGGACAGCTCATCTTTTCCCAGACTCTTTTATGCCATTGTCTTTTAAAACATCGCTGCTGGAGCAGTGTTTCTATCATGAGGAGGTGTAAAAAGAGACCTCATTTGCCCAATGGTTGAACGTGATGGGAGGGCAGGGGGAGATGGGAAGGGGAGACATACACACTTCATTTTCCCTGAAGAGCAGTGTGAGATTTCCAATCCTCAGCTTTAACACATAAAATATTAAGAACCAATTTTCAGCTGCACCTCTGTCACTTCCATTATCATTCTACACGTCCAGAGGTGATAATGGACTCGGTAAATTGCAGCCTCTTTCCATCCCAGACCACAAGGGCTTTCACCTGGGGACAAGTCTGCACAAGGGGTGGCCCAGATATATGCTAATGGCATCTAGCAGCAAGGCGCTAGGGAAGACAACAGGCTGTGTTCAACAAAACAAGGTGCCCTGTAACAAAGGCAGGAAAACAGATGCCCAGGAACAAAGGAAAATCAAAAAGGAGAGAGCGTGATCCCCAAAGTTATGCATGTATTGCTATCCTCACAGAATTTGACTGCAAATACACTGGGCAGTCAAACTTCATTCCGACAAATCCTATCTGAGCTGCTCACTGCTGTGGTTCAGCCACAGTGCCAAACGGTACTGAGAGCAATGATTTTTTAATTACATTGTGACAGCAATATGGACTGTGGCACGGCTGATGACAGAGCTGCAACTGGTATTCAGCACATCCACTGAGCTCACAGGCATGTCTCAGAGCCAGGCAAACAAAAGCCACTTACAATAAAATACTGCTGCTGCCAGCTGCAGCCTTTGTATGCTCCCAGCTCTGCTTCAGATCCTGGGACATCACACTTCTGGTGACACACACTGAATTCCACGGGAAATCACCCAAAAAGTTGGTGATTTTTAAATAATGACAGTGTAAAAGAGTCTCCATGGATCATAAGCATAAAAGGTATCAGTTTCTTTCCCATGGATGGAACAAACCCAAATCTCAAATCCAGCAAGCAGATGGAAAGTGTCCAGTTGGTATTAACAAAATTGGGATCAGGCCCAAAACACTGCAGGGCTCTTCAGTTTTAACAAGCAGTCTTCAAGGAATAAACTACAAGCATTGCAAGCCAGACTGCAAGGATGTTGGTCAGTACTGGGAAACCCCGAGTGGTTACCCCCACCAGGGCTGAACAACCTGACCTGCTCAGGTTGTGGGGACAGCATCCCTCCTGCTCAGGTGCCATGAGCATCGCATTTTATTTCCCTGAACTGTGACATGTTTTAAAGCTTCCCTCCTGCCACACAGCTGAAGAAGGCAAAGTGCACTTTGCTACTACATGCTGTACTTCAGTAGTTACTATTTAATTATGTTTTTCCCCAGCAAAGCATTGTTCATGTATAACAGGAAAACAAGGACACGTGGAACACAGCTAGCACACAAACATGTCATTTGGTTCCCCACTCCCTCAAATGCAAAACCAAGCTTTACAGTTTAGATGACCAACACAAGTGGAAAAAATGTGGACTGCTAAATTCTGAGAGTTCAAGAAGTTGCATCTTACATAGACTTGAATGCCACAGCATCACAGCTCACTGATGTCACTTAGTGGATATGCAGCCCAACCCAGAGAGCTACACAGCCCACTAACAGCAGCAAAGGATTATAATTTACTTCCTTCCAAACTATCCCGCTCAGGCATTGCATCCTTTACACACTTATCAGCATATCAGCACTTAACAATATTTAAATATTTTTGTCTGCTAAGCTGTGCATTGACTTTACCTGCACTTGTACTGCATGTGCTAAGAGGGGTATCATGCAAAGCATGATATTATTTTAGGAAGTCAAACAGCAACATTTGATCCAAGTTGTAAGCTGGCCACAATTAGCTCTCATAAGAATTACAATTTTGAAAGTTCACGAGGTTGGATTACTCCAGCTGCATTTCAACAAGTACTAATTTTGCATGTGCCAGTCTCCTCACAAAAATTTCATTTCTATGAATTTTTAATGATGCAAAGCAATTTTTTCAAGGTCACTGAGAGACCGAGCAGTTATTCATACATTAAATTTGCGCACAGTTTCTTGGCAGCTTTGCAAAAAAGCGAGCAAGGATGGTGTGTGGTGGCAGTTGGGGAAGGAAAGAATGATGGGGTAAAAGAGCAGAAAGAAAGTTAAAGAAAAATGAGGCAACAAACTTGACAGAGAACTAACTTTAAAAACAAATCATGGGGTTTATTCTAGTCCTAGAAGGGGAAAGGAGTGAAACTTGTGCTTTGGGCACATATGCAAACATTTAAATCCCCTTCTTAGCATTTTATTTTGTTTGAATAAAAAAGGAGAGTGGGGAGTCATTAGACATTTCATTTTATTTTGGTTTTTTAAAAGTCCATTTATGTCACAGCAGTTTTTCTACTAACCTAAATGTGACAGTATTGAAATAGCTGCTTTACCTCATTAACCAGTTCTGTGAAAGAGCTGGCATGACATTGATGGAAATTAACAATTCAAATGGTTCTGGCAGCCATGAGAGTGCCCACTTTCAAATATTTCACCTCCTAACACCACCAAAATCGTACAGGAGCTTAGTGCCTGACAGCTATGTAGCACTGCCACTCTCTAAGCTGTTTGGGACAGACAGCTCAGAGAGTTTTTTTAATATTCCTGAACTATTTCATTTTCCAGACTTCAAGCTGCAATTGTTTAACAGAGCAAGCAATTCCTAGGAAGCATGGGTAGATCCCCTACCTCGCCGCTGCAGTGTGCGCTGGGGTGACCCACACTACAACATATATGTACAAAATGAACGTAGGAACACTGCAGGTGGAGCTTGGTGCCTTGGGGAGATAATTCAGCCCAGCCCGAGGTCCCGATTCACCTCAACAAAGTCACCTGTGTCCCCAAGCCTCTGTGGTCAGCCTGGGAAGTGCAGCCGGTGCTGTGCAAGAATACATGTTGTTTCCCCAGCTGGCTGATGTGTTTTCCAGCAGTGGCTGAACGACCCGCGCTGCCTGTTAAATCTGATCAGCCAGACAGCTTTCCCTATCAAGGAAAGGCTGCTGCGGGAAGTGCGGTCCTCATCACCCCTGTCATTCCTCATTCGGCTGAGCAGAGGAGACGCCCCGCCGGCAGCAGCGACGCAGGCAGCGGGAGAGCTCCAGGAAAACCGCCTGGAGGAATCTTTGGCCTGTGCACACATTTCCGATTCACCTGCATTTAATGCCATTAATATTTCAGCAGCTGCAGTGCCAGGGTCAAACTGAATTTTTGCACTCTCTGTTTCACTCAGAAATGTCAGTCTCAGACCTTCTGATGGATTTTTTTTTTTCTTTTGAACACTGGTGAATGAAGAATAAAAACAATAAAAGCAAGTAGCAAAAAAGTTTACAAAAAGGTCAGAATTCACATTTTCACAGCCTGTAATTTAAATATAGCTTTGCACAGAACTTGGCCTTGCTATCTGTCTAACGCTTAAGGTAACATGGAATACAAAGGGTCCACCAGTAACACTGGATTCTCTCTTCCCCAGCAAAATCCACAGCAGCACAGGGACTGAGCACACAAACTGCTCTGTACCCAGTGCATAAACCCACTGCCTGAGAGGAGCCTTCCCATCCTCTGCAGCCTTGCTGTACGCCTGAGACCAGCAGGGCCACATCTCTGGTGTGTCACTGATCCTGAGAAGCACTGGAGATGGGAGGTTCTGAACATTTCCTGAGGTGCAGAGACAGTGTAATATAGGGACAGCACAAACAGCAGAAGCTAGAACAGAAGAGCATCTGCAGACCACCTATGGGAATATCTGAAAACATGAAAACACTTCATGAAGAACACTGTAGGAACAGTTGGAATATGGGCCTGATCCTGAAACCTGCATAAAGGCCAACTTCCGTTCAGATAACACATCATGTGTCACCATTCAAGTCACCGTACCCTGCTCCTTACCCTGCAAGCTGTCCCTGACCAGTGCAGGACCAAAGCCCTTATTCTCACAAGAAACTCCAAGGTGAAAAAACAACTCAGTGTCAGTTTATGTTCACCTGTGCTGAATGCCAGCAGACACATTGCAGAAAGCTGTCAACAAACATGCAAGTTGTATCCACACATGTTCATTCATACAGCTAGAGCATATATCCTAAAGTACATAGAAACTGGTCATCATATATATATACACACTGTAGATTCACATTCCCTTTCTTTAAGAGAGAGAAGATTTAAACTCTCAGATTTCCTTAGAGATTTTCACATAGAAGTCATTCATCTGTGAAACTTGATCCGTTTTTGTTAATGTTAATGCTATTTTATCTAGGTGGGGGAAAAAAAAAAAAANAAAAAAGGCAGCACCTTATTTTTTTCTTAAAAACTGAAAGTTAAGGAAAAAAAACCTCAAAAACTCTAAAAGGAGTCTCTCAGGTTCCTGACACCTTTGACACACTGTGAAGACACAATCAATAAAGAAAACCAAGCCCAGCAACATGATTTTCAGTGTTGTGGTTTAACCCCAGCTGGCAATAAACCTTCACACAGATGCTCAGTTAGCTCTTCACTGATGGGAGGGGCAACCAGGAGGGCAAAAGTGAGAAAACTCCTTAGCTGAGATAAAGACAGATTAAGAGGTAAGGTGAAGGCCACACATGCAAGCAAAGCAGAACAAGGACATAATTCACCACTTCCCATAGGTTATTAGCTACTGTGAAGAAAATCAATTCCTCCTATCCAAACTGGCACAGACATGCCAAAGATTGACAGGCCATATAGCTTCTCTCATGGACTGTGAGGGTTGAAGTGCCTCCTTGCCTTCAGCCAGGAAATACTCCACAGAAAAAAACCCATCCTATCTTCAGTTATGTGCAAGACTCATGGTTTCAAAGGGATGCACAGCTTGGAAAGCTCTGCCTCAAAGGCATGGCCCTTTTTAAACATCAGTCCTTGCAGCTTGGCCATTGTGAGATGCCTCACGCCACAGTGCCTAGCTGCAGGAAGATGGAGTCATGGCTGCATCTGGTTTCTGCTTTCCGCATTATTCCCAATGGCACAAACTTCTCTTGATCATTAGGGACTCTGGGGAACTTCTAGAGGTGTCAGCAAGTCACAAGAAACCTCAACAAAAGCAGTTCAGACAAATAAGTGTTTAATAAACTTGGGTGCCTGAAGAGAACTTTGGTTTTAGAAATAAATTATTTTGATGGTTTTGTTGTTTTGTTTTTAGCGAGCTCATCCTCAAAAAGGCAGTCTGAAGCACAAAAACACCTGCTGATGCTTTTCATCCATATGTTGTTTTTTTGCAGGGACTTACCAGCAACTCAACAGACCTGACAATACTCTATCCCTTTCTCTCCTTCAGCATGGGGGAAGTTCACCACTTCCTGACCATTACTTAGAAATGAGCTTTTCACTTATGGTCTGTATCAGTTACTGAGCTATTAAGTGTTTAAATACCTCCCTCCTTTTCTTCCTCCCTTCTGCAGATAAAGAACCCAGACTAAGGAGTGCCAAAATGGACCTCTAATTTCTCTGAAGACTGATGAGTCATGGTGGATAGGTCAGCTATAAATTTAACAAGATTCCCAGGAGCACCCTTATGTTCCCTCTAGTACTAGGTATACCAGAAGTAGTATTAAAAATTAAAATGTTGGCTGTTAGTTTTAATGAAAGAAAATTAAATTAATAAATATTTATAATTCCCAAAATAGTCCTGTGAGCTGAAAAAATTAAAATTTAAGTGTTCTATTCAAAGAATAAACACTAAAATTCTAGTTGATTAGGAGAGGTTTGCTTTTCATGGCAGAAATCTCATAAGTGAGATGGAACTGAAGACATGTGTCTCCCCATCCAATGTTAGGCCACTGAAACAGACACTCCAGCGTTATTTTCCAATTTTGAAAAGCGGAAAATAACCCTTTTCTGCAGTGTGAAACACACAAACAAAAAAGGCAATACAAGGATCTAATGATCAATCTCAAAAGTGTTTCTATTCCTCAAGATCCCTCTTTATTTGAAACCTGGCCTAAGCTGGGTCTCCAGCATTAACAAAACTGCCGTGCAAGTCACGTATGTCATAAATCACAAGTGCACAGCTTTTGTGCCAGCTGACCCTGTGAAATGCCGCTGCAAATCTGATCAGAAGAGACTTGAGCCACATAAATACAAATGCTACCTTATAAACCACCACAACCAAATTACTGAAAGAAGGGCAACTCCTGATTCTCTCTCCGTGTTAGTTGCTCTGCCAGGATGTGGGGAACAGCTGCATGGTGGGAGATTCATTCATTTTTATTTTCTCAACTGATTCTCCATCAGTTACTTGATGAATTTTATGATATATACTACAATAAACTGGCTATCAAATTAATGAGGAATACAGTCACGATGTTAAAAATGCTTGATATAAGGGTTCATATAAAACAGCAAACCATGTGAAGATTATCAACACCAGAAGGATTTTCTGGCCATCTAACTTGTTTTTAAAGTGTTGAGGTTTGTTTTCCTTCTTGATGAAGACAGGATAGGCAGCTTTCCACTTGTCTGTGGTCATTTCCTACTCAATTTTACTGTCATAGCATCCCATCTGCACTTTGAATGCTTACGCAGAATTCCAATAATCATCAGTGATAATTCATGATCTGTGTAATGCAGAGATAGTTTAGATGAAATTCACATGTAATATCCCTTTAAAAATGGAACTGCAATAATTTTGTGTCTTCCTGTAGGTACTTAGTTCTGAAGCAATGATAATCTGTCTACAGAAAAACTTTCCCAAACTAACCTTGTGTAAGACAAATTATGGCACCACATTTTTTTCCTCTCCTTATTATACCAGTCCTAATCTTGCAAGCTGGTAAACGGAGATGCCCTGTCCTGTTTTTGCAGAGCTGTTCAGGGCTCAGCGTGAGGGCAGGGCTCTGTCAGCCTGCAGACATCCATTTGCAAGATCTCGCACTTAAGAAGTAACACATTTTCCCTTCCTCATTTGCATAATCATTTGCCACATTTTATTTTGACGCACAGTCCACAGTTTCAAAGCTAAGGGACATACAGCTCTGTTTAGGACAAAATTCATGCCAGTGCCATACCATTTACATTTTTAGCTTCCCATTGTGCTGGGAAGGGCAGACTGAGCAGCTGCAGAGATGAAGTCTGGATCAGGCCCATGTGGTTGGAAGAGCGTTTTGCTGCAACCACCTGGCAGGTAGCACCTAGGAGAGAGTTAAGCACCTCTGCCCTAGGAGGGAGTTTAAGCTGTTGTGTGAACAATGGGCAAAATGCAAAGATCTCAAAGTACAGCTGCATCAGGACTATACGTTGCTGCCATCTGCATCCAGCTCATTTGAGTACAAAGAAACCCTTCTCTGTTGCTCAGATGGGGCCAAAAGATACAAGGGAAACAGGTGCAGGACTGGCTATTTATTCAAGCATTTTCACATGTTTGTTTTTGAGTCACTCAGCTTCGTTTTAAAGCTCTTTTCTTTCAGGAATAACCTACAAAGAGAGCCCTTGGGCCTGAGCAGGGCCTTCATGAAGGTGATATCCTTCTGAAACCCAACTAACAGCAGTGCTCATGCACTGGCTTGCCCTTCCCACCACCCCTGCAGACAGCCGCAGGGAAGGATGTGCCACCACAAGAACTCTGCTTGTTCATCAACAAGCTTTTCTTGGCATTATTATTTTCTTGCCTGATGCTTTCCTGAGCTGCAACTTCAGATTCAAAATAAAACGTTAATGAATCTATCTTGGTTTTTCTACTTCATGATGTAAAATATTCTAATTTCTCACACATTCTAAAAGAAAATCTGAATCCTGCCTTCTTTTGGTTGTTCAAAAGGCTGAGGCCTTTAATTGTAACTTGTTGTGTTTTGGGGTTCTTTAATTAAAATTGATTTCCCAAAGGATCATATTTGCATGAGGGCATGGAGCAGTGAATGTCAGCAGAACGAGTGTGCTAATGCCCCTGTTTGGTTCCTCTTCTTTACATTACAAGTATATTTTACTTACATGTTTTCAAAACCTCCATGTGAAGAAACTGGTACCAAATGTTGGCAAGCGCTGGAAATAATGGGACTAAATACCTCTTTATGCAGGCAATGAATCTAAATACATGATGGCTTAGAACATGAAGTGTGAAATCCTGACGCAGCCAAGGCTAAAGGAAGCTTTACCTTCAGGAGGCTCTGCCCACACTTAAGAGCATTCAAAGGGATGTGCCTGGCCCCCAGTGGGGCTCCCACAGATGGGTCTGAGGGAGTTGGAGAAAATGGGGGCTAAATTAATTTAAATTTGTCAAGCAGTAAGCAAATGCCTCGTACACATCAGCCAGGTGCACACACGCAACTACAGAGTTTTGGCTTCTTGGAGACTATTGGCATTGCAGGGGTTAATAATTGCCCTTGAACCCCTGGGATGTGGACTCGAAAAGTTCCAGGGTTCAAGTTCGATGCCATAAACAAGGTGCTAAATAATAAAAGAGCAGCCTTGTACAAGGCTTCCCCTGGCAGGGGATGAGCCCGCCAGAAGCTCCGCCTGGGCTGATGGGCCAGACTGCGACGCCGGCAGCGTAATTTTTACAGGGTGTCAGAAAATGCATTACTACTAAGTGGCACCACTCTGAATGAAATCTGTATGGGTCAACTGCAGGTTAAGCTAACAAAACAATTAAAAATTTAAAATCTAACAATCACAGAGCCCCTCCATGCACTCAAGAAGGAGCAATGGGTGGTTTCTCATGTGGACAAAGAAACGAGTCACCACCTTGGTTTCAGTTTTCCAAGCAATAGTGAGATGTTTGCCCTAAGTGGGTTTCACCAGCTTATTGCCTTGAAAACGGGTTCAAGATCTTCCCTTTGTTAGTGAGAAGAACATCAACAGATAATGTTGGAAAACATGGCCTACATATAAATGGTCACTGTGAACCTGACTAAAGTCTATCAGAGGCAAGATCCCAGTGGAAGGACTCTCACTTCCTCTGCTACTATTTCTATATAGAAAGCATGTGGAGGACTTGACACAATTTGTTGATGATGGCCAGTGTATAGCTATGCTGTATGTTTGTGAGCAAATGGTGATCTTGCAGGCAGCTTTAGGAAATGGATGGGAGATATTTTTATGAGAAGGCCATGGGCAGCTGGACATCTTACAATCTCCCTAAAGAAAGGTTTTGCTGTGAGCAGCAAGAACAGGGAAAACATCAAAAAGCCACGGGGAGATGTTTGTTTCAAAAGAAGACCTGCTTGGAGGGAAGATGGTGCTTCTAGGTGAAGCATGGCTCAGCCTAGGGCATGAAAAACTACAGAAGTCCAAGACCTCAGTTAGGGCAACGGAGGAGAAAACAGCACAAGCGGGTTCAGATTCTGGCAAAAAGTCCCCTTTCCTCTTGAACACCCTCCCTAAGTCATACTTCAGCTTCCTCATGAGCACAGCCATACTCTTTTCTCCATTACATCACAGAATGAAATAATTGTGAGGCTGGGGAACATGCTGATGTCATATTCAGTAGGCCAGGCTCTTCCAGATCAACACAAAATAAGGCAACTATGAAATATATTTCATCTCACAGCAAGCTTTAAAATATTTCTATGCAACCTCAAAATGTGTTCTGTCTGACGTGTTTACATATATCACTCCATACAGGCTCATTGGCAACAAAATGTGCTGCATTTTGACTTTGAACCTTGCACTTTTCCTCTTAAAGCTCAAAGGAACGTTACATGTATGGATCCTGCTGATTGGTTTTACAAATAATTGTACTGCTCCTAAGACTTCTGTGTATTTTTTAAGCATTCATATTTGTAATGAAAAGTGATTCTGAGTCAAGCTTAAGCTAAACCTGTGTGTATATATATATATGCAGTCTAATGAAAAGGCTTCAACCAACTCTTAAAAATATACGTTTACATAAATGAAGTTATTATGATGGAAATAAATTATTTCATGAGATCACTCCTTAACTTCAGGAGCTACTGAATATTTTTATACTTATTTTAGAAGCAATGGCTTTATTTAAAAAGCAGATAAAATGAAATAAATATCAGAGCAGAGGAATGAAAATCCAAGTAGCAAAGTATTGTGCTGGTCCACAAGGATGTTTCTTTTGTGGATGCAAACCAGGAATGGAGACCCATCAGAAACAAAAAAGTCTTAATCTGTTCAGATTTGTATCAGAATTAGTCATTAAAGTAGAAATAGGAGAAGCTCCCTGCCTTATGCCTATTTGAGTGAAATGAAGAAAACGAAATTTATTTGTTGACGTTTGTAACTTTTTCCAAATTGAGTAATATACAAAATAATAAATAGGGCTGAAATATGACCCAGGTTTGCCTTCAAAAAAGGCAGAATTAGTAGCATTGCCTTCTCTTTATGAAACTTGTTACAACACATATTTTCTTTATCCAAATAACAATTCATCTAACAGACTACACCACCAGTTCAGGTTCTACTTAACCATTACTTAAACTTCATAGCTTTATATTTTTCCTTCATTTTTCTGTGCTGTCCATCCTGCTTCCATTGAGTGACATGAAGGGAATTGCTCGTTAGTGAGTTGAATTACACATTGTCCAGACAGTGTTTTCGGCTAACAAAAACACTTGTGCACACAGAAAAATTCAAAATGTCCACTCTACAATGCTTCTCCAGGGCTGACAGCAAATAATATTCTGTTTTTATAAATATGGGCAAAACCCAAATTTTGCATTCCCCTGTACACTTGGGTTTTTTAACAAATTCAAACAATTCCAATTCCAGCACCTATCTATTCATCCATCAACCCATCCATCTACCCATGCCTAACTCCCCCCCTCCTCTTCCTTTTCATAAACAGCTCTGCTAATTAACTCCCACATTGCAGCAATCTTTCCATTACAGGAAAAGGAGAGAGAGATTGAATTTATCTATACATGATGAACAAATGCCCTGGAGAAGCTCTTGTAATCTAATGTGTCAATGTAGATGAACTCCTTGGGATTTCTTTTCTTTGTTTTATCATCCAATAACAGCAAAAATAATACGCAGAAGAATCCCAGTACTTAGGCTACATAGCTAATCAGCGACTGGAAAGACATTCAAGGTTGCACTGCATTTATCCTTTTTTGAACAATAAAATTCAGAGGTGACTGCTCCTGAGTTTGAGGTCAAATTACTATAACAATTAGGCTCATCAGTGCATTTTTATTATTAAGGAATGACGACAGAAAACAGATCTCTATCTGATTAAAGAAAATAAAGGACTAATTGAGAAGAACAGCGAATCTATTATTTTTCAAGTCCATGGAAGAGGGCTAAACTTCCCAAGCAGAGACAGCACTAATCCTTACTAAAGAGAAATGAGTAAGAATGTGCATCTTCCTAAGGAGACATGGGACAAGCCGTGTCCCAGCACACACACGGCATTGCACTGCTGTGTGCCTCCACATCCCGATCCGGGACACGCGCCTGTCACCATTGCTTTCAGAAGTCATTTATTACCCTGACACCTCTCATTTAGTATCAGCTCTGTGCTCATTGTCACAACAAGTCATTAATGTCACACTCTTCACTTACACGTTTCTCTATTTTTTTTCCCAATTCTGTTTGGGTGCAGGCTCTCAGCACGCGGTTACGCAGCTAAAACTTGCTGGAGCAGTGGGCATTTTGTCTGCGGACTGAGCAGGAGATCTGAGCTGTCAAAATAGGAAATAAACCCCCCATTCAAAGGGGTTTTGAAACCATTTCCAACTCTGTGATGTGTCAAAAGCTGATTAGCACAGTGTGTCACACTCCACTGTCTTTTGTGAAGCACGGTGCAAAAATGCCAAGAATTTTTTGCCTTTTTACATAGAAAAATATTCCAATATTTTAGGACTACATAAAAAATAAAATTAAAAGAAAAAAAACACCAAAAAAATCAGAAAACAAATTATTTCAAGCCTCAAATTTTGATGCAAAACCAAACATAAAGAAGTCAAAACGGGAGAGATACAGAACAATTACAGTTGCCTTCTCTTCCCATATTTTCAGTAAGCAAGAACCCATTCTGTTTTATAGGTCTGGATTCTCCTTGCACTCCTGAACAGGTCATAGCAAACACCATTTCAGCTCCAAAATCCGCACAAATGAAGACTGTGGCTTTACTTGGATACTTCATTAAAAATTGTTTGCAATGAATATCATTTGTAAAAACATCATGGCATGCAAAAATACAAGCAAAAAACCCCCAACAAAACAACAGTTATTTAACCCGAAACAAACCAACAATGATGGTTTCACTTACAGAAAGACAATAAGAAAATACGAAATTCATTCTTTTCAGTGGAAAAGGAAATACGTTGTAGGATGAAAATAATCTACTTGCATGCAAACAGATACACTTTCCTAATCAATAGGAAAAAATAATCAGCTCTGAATTTCACACATCAATCCTCTCTTTTTAACACGATATTTCAAAGCTATTTATGTATAATGCAGCTGCCAAAATATTTTATGTGGTTTTAATGCTGATGGGTAAAGCAATCAGAAGCTTTTCAAAGGAATTATAAAAAACTTTGGATTTCTAACGATATTGAACAGACAGCTAACAAACAAATGTTCCCAGAGGCAACTTTGTGCCTGCATTTTACCATAATCACAAGAGGACACTCCTCTAGTGAAAAAAGCCACCAAGAGTTAGGAATATGCACTTTGTGGAATGCTTGGTTCGTTTTATCCTGTGCAGCACCATTTCACAGGACACCAGATTAATCCAGAGCACCGCCTGTTTTGAGCAGCATGATGCAAATATAAATTCACCTTTCAATCACTTCTGCGGGTTAATGACACTGAGTAATAGCACATTAGCAAAGTGCCACTTCAGACACCAGTCAGGCATGCCAAACAGATAATCTGACAAACGTTTCGGATTCATTTTCCATGAACAGAAACACTGTTCGGGCTTATTAACTAGGAAATCTGCATACAGTGCAGTGCAGAGCACAGAGGCTCCATTAAAAGTAGCAATCCATCTCATTATCTCATTAATGTAATAAATAAGAGAATTTGGCTTCTATTGTTGCAAAATGAAAAAAAAACCACCACCATTCTTCTGCTCCATAATGTTGCAGAATATTTGCACTAATTGCTTCATATACCCCAGTTAAGTTTTCAACAGAGAGGAATTCCCAAACTGGTTAAGAGAAAAATTATGTTTTCAGTTACTGTCATTTCCAAGAGTACAAATAGTTCAGTTAGCCTTACCAAACTACTCTCTATACTCACTTCATTTCTCCTTTTTCAATTAAATGCTTCCCTTGCAAAAGTGATGTATCCATATCTGGCCTTCACATCTGTTACTACATCTCTGCTTTTACAGATGTCATTTGAGCATGTGGAGGAGTAGAATTACAGGGGCTGATTGCTCACTTAGTCCAAAATCAATAGGAGATGAACAGGATTTGTCTTCTTATCTCCATCATATTGATAACCAAATAGGAAAAAAGGCAACTAAAAGAACAGTTCTCCAAAATGTTCATTCACAGTTGTAAATAAAATTACTTGAGTGCTTTCAAAGCCATTAAATATTGACCTTACTAGAATGTTAGAAAACAAGAAGATTGCTAAAACAATACATTAAAAACAAACTTCCCAGCAGGTTTATCCAAACACAATTCTAACAGCAAGCACACGTACTAAAAACCCAGTTAAAAGCCCCATTCCTATGCAGAAAGCAGAAATAATACTGCGATATCCATATGTCAGCTCAGTTTGTAATTTTTTTTAACAGCTGGGATTCGGAAAACTATCCATAGACATTTCCTGTGTTGGCTAAACTTTGCCGAGGTGGTTAGCTCCAGTTCTTTGCATTTTGATGCAGTACCAGTACTTTAATCTGACTGGGGAGAGGAGGAGCTGAGGGGGCACAACAATGATTTTTGTTTCGCCCAAAGTGTCATAACACATTATTTCCAGCCACAGAATTCACTTCTTTGCAGTGTTCTGCCTCTAGGACCAGGAGTCACAGTTTATCACTATTTATAACAAAAGGCAGGTGGGAAATTAGCTTTCTGTCCCTTTGTTGGTCACCCTGTGCTTTCATCTGAGCTTTTGTTTGAAAACACGGCTGCAGGTGATTACTCCAGTGGGCCACCAGCCTAGTCAGCCACGTTTCAATTTTCTTTAATGCTGAATTTGGAGTTTCAAAGCTGCAATCTGCCATTGTGAATTTCCCCTTCTGTGCTGTGCCTCCGTTTCAGGGTGTCAGAGGACACGAGGGCATGTTCTTGCTCTTGGCCTCAGATTAAGGTAGCCCCAGTCTATTTTTCCTTTTTAATATTTTGCTTCATTTTGCATCCATTTTACAGTGCCCTTCAGAGAAGTGAAGAGGATGTGACATGGTGGTATGACGTTGTCAGGCTTTCTCCAAAGTACTTCAGGCAGGATTTCAGGTTTGTGTTGCTGGATAATCAAGTACTTTGCATTATTGTTACTTATATCGAATAGCTCACACACTATTTCCTGTAGAAATGCCTCAAGTGCTCATGCTAGTTACAATTCTTAAATAAACTAGTTTTTAATGGCACTACAGGGTATTTAACAACAAAATATTGCTGCAATTATGGGATTGCAAATAAGCATGTTATCGATTAGTTCAGAATTTGCGATGAAAATCACAATTGGGAGATTAAATCACCACCACATTTGTGAAGACACTGGGAGATTATGGGCAAGTCTTAATTCTGTAGTCTGCCTCTTCTGTGGAATAAGAGTTAAAATGCTCCTTTTTCCCCAGACTTTTTGCCTGCTCAGACAAAGCAAACTCCTTTCTGCTGGAACCGCTATGGTGCATGCACTCTTGTGCAAGTGCCTTAGGCACTACACTGCTACAGAGCAAATCTGCTGCTATGAAATATTAAATTATAGTATGAACAAAGGATTTAAGTTACTACTGGCTTAGGATTTAGCTCAATATACAGTGGATTCCTTTAATTTGTAGTTCATGGTATTTCACGTATTGGTATTTACAATTAGACAGTCAAACCCTTGATTTTCCTTGAATCATGCACATTGTTTTACATACATTACAGTCCACAGAGACTCAGCAACAGAGAGAGCAATTAAGAAAGCAAACAAACTGTAGTAATGAACCATATAAAGAAGAAAAGCAGAAATGTCACCACCAGCCTTCAAACATATGGCTCTCCAAGGCCCTCCTTGTGCCATGCAACTTTCACTACTCCATCAGGCACAGATGCCTGCTTATTTTGGAGCAGAATTTGCTTAGAAAATGTCTCCTGGTCAGCATGATTTCATACCTCATTAGCATTGTCCTGATCCAAGTAATAGAAATAAAATCCTGGAAGTCAGGACTGTGTACACTTGCAGAAGCTGCTTGCTTATCAGATGCTTAAGGAAGGCAATGGAAACCGAAAAGAGAATAACCCAGCAAGTGGTAGCTGGGTTAAGGATAAAGATAGTTGTCAAAAGCAGAGAGATTAGAGTAGGCACCAGTGGCACTCAGAGCTTAAGAGAGTGTTGTCTCCATTACCTGGGGACAGGGAGAACAGATCACTGTTTGCCTGGATACACTGATTATTTTTGATGTTTTGTTACAAACTGCATTGGGGAAGTGCTATGGGTAAAAAAATTAAACTCTTAATGTCTTCTAAAGCTTTGTAACTTAGATCATGTCAGGAAGGTCACAGCACTACTCTGAAACACTGATGTGAGCACAGGCAAGATGGAAAAATCTGATGAAATGGGTAATAGGGAGCAGAGGGAAGATGAGGATCACAAAGAAATCCTGTAAGTCAACTTTGCTGCCAAGGAAGGGCTCATTGGTCAGACAGAAGTAATTTGTTACTTTATTTGGTAACATATCCAGAAAAACACAGCAATCTCACTTAAATTGCCTCTATTAGTAATTTTCAGACTTCTATATGCAGTCAAAGAAGAGGAAGGAAATATGCTTTTCTTCTTCTATCTGCAGTCAAAGAAAATCTTTTTCAAGTAACCTTCTGTAAGTTATCTTTTTTTATATGAAATAGAAGCAAATTGGGTATTTAAAAGTAGAGGAGAGTTTTAGAGACAAAGTTCCCATTAGGGTTACTGGATCCCTGAAATGTGGGTCTCTGGCCCACAAGGCAACACTTGAGTAAACAAGCCAATGACTTGCTTTCAGAACCCACAGTGTTTTAAGATACTCTGTCACTCACACAAGACAGACTGCAAACAATTTTCTGGGGTGCATAATGTGAAAACAAAGTGAAAGAATGTGAAGAAAATAAATAGGAAAAATATTCTTTCAGGCTTCTTTTCTCTAATCAGCTAAGTACCACTTGAAAACTAGCTATCTTTATTGCATTGTAATTAAACTTTGTGTCTGTTGATTACGGCAGAATTTAGTTGAGTTTTTCAAGTTGCCAGCCACAGAGATGTTAAAACAGAAGAATGAACCAGTGCTGTAGTAAGCATCCCGTTTTAGCCACCTTCACTAGCTATTATCAATAATAAAATGATTGATTTTCAGCTCCTCTTTCCTTCTCCCCTGCTGAAACAACTTGAGTTTGTGCAGAAAGGTCCCACTGTCTCCAAACAGTATCTTACTTATTTGGCAAAAATTTGTACAGATTAACCGTGACACAAATGGAATCTCAAATCATGGACAAGGTGGAAACTATTTTGAGAAGGAATGAGCTTGGTTACGGTCTTAAACAAGTTTGTAAATGTATTCAGACCCCAAAAGGAATATTTTGATCCTGGAGGAGTGAAGGAAAACCAAAATGAGGAAGATTAACAAGTAAACCTGCCACAAGAACTACTCCCTGAGAAGGATTCCTGTGCCTTGCCCAAGAACAACCCATCTTCAGGTGATCCCAGCACTCCCCACAGCCAATTGCTGCCAGCCCACTGCAAGCAATACTCTTCCATTGTCTCTCCTTCAGGATTCCTCACCAGAAAGCAAGAGTCCAGCTCTCTCTCTGATAAGCCAGATCATCCCCTGTCAAGCAAGTCTGGCTTCATCAGGCATAAGAAGTCATCACTCTTACAGCAAACACATAACTCACCCCCACCATTTCCTTTCTTGTTTGGCAGCTGACCTCCCACAGAGGCGTCTGAAAGGGGCATTAATGTTTTTTGTCAGCTCATTTTGTTTAGCAGCTATCAAAATCAAATCAATGCCTCCTTCATTGTCTTGGCTTTTTCCTTTGCAGTCTTTTTTCTGTACTTCACCTCATAATGGCTGTGGGCTTTGAGCCCTGATTTATCACCCAGTTCACAAGGCTCTTGCTTCATGGGAGCAATAACCAAAAGTGTAATTCCAGCAAGTTTGCTTTTCAGCGTGTTCTTGCTGAAGGCAACAGCTTTATCCATGCTACTCTTGTACATAACTCAGATCCCAGCGTTCCCAGAAGAAAAACAGAAGAAGGACTTCAGAAAAAAAAATCTTTTGCCCTTCCCTAATTCACCCTTCCTTTTTTGTCCCTGTACCTGCCAGCTCCTACTGCAACTGCAGCCCAGTGGCCAGCTGCAGAGACTCCGTAGGCTGCTGCAATGTTGCCAGCTGAAGAGGAGGGACTCCACTCTGTGGGTCCTCACACAGGAGAAGGGCACAGCAAGGTGGTGAGGGTAAGCTCTCCTGAGACCATACAGAGGGCTGGTCCCTCTCTGTCCCAGGCTGGGAATGCTTCCACCTCCCAGCTACATTCTCTGGTTTGGCATCTGGGTGACTCAGGAAATACTAGGAGTAAGTCTGGCAGAAGCATATTGGAAGGAAGAAAAAAAAGGAAAAAAGGTCACATAATGATTTGATTCAAGAAAATAATATTTTATGTTCACCAAAGACAAAGCTTATGAAATAACTAATATTGAATTACTCACTGGGCTCTCATCCTACAGCTCTAATGCAAGTTCTGTCCTGCTGGAGCATACAGAACACAGTCCTTCATTCTCAGAGGTACTAAAAATCTTTACTTCTGTATAGGTAGTTATAGATCTTGTATACACATAAAATTTCATGCTTTTATAAAAGTAAATTCCAAAGCAAATGTAACTCTTCAGAGTCATTATTACCCAGGGGTTTACTGCCAGGCTTGTTAATTCTCTCAGCAAGCACCAGGTCCAGCCACTCTGCCTCAGTCTCGACACTTCTTCAGAGGCTGGTGAGATTTATTTCAGTGCCTGATACTGAAAAGTACACTTTCCTTTAGTTTCTGTACACATTTTACTATGCAGCAAACTTGCTCCTCTGTTCTTTCTTGTACCTTCTCTCCCGTTTCCACCTCACACACCTGTCTGACTTGCAACCAGCAAGGGTGTTTTATTTACAAGTGTCTTCAGGGTGACGCTCGCGTTTTTCTACCTCATGACTGCTAGTGCAATTAAGCCCCGATCTTTACATGTGGCCTTTAAGAACCACAGTAATGGAAAGAATAAATCATTATGAATAATGCTGTCACAGGGAAACTCATATTCTCTTCCCATTTACCCCAAGGCCCCCAGCAGTGTGTGTGGGTGAGGGAAGCACTCTTTGATGCTGGAACCTGTGTGGCAGCATCACTTTGACATTCTTTCAGCAAAATGTGGGAAGTAACAAACCCGACAGAGAAACAGCACCACAGCGTGCCAGTATAGATGTTACCTCTTACACTGGGTCCTTTGGACACCTCTACAATTTAGGAATGAAAAATACCAAGTATTTCTTTTGGGTGATGCAACAATTGCACTGGGACACTGCAGGAAGACTGAGGCATTGAAACATTTTAAGGGCTAAGAGAATCTTGAGTTTCCTTGCTAAAGCTTAAGGAACAGTGAAACATTTCTTTCTCTCCCCCCACTCTTTCTTCTTTTTAACAAACCAGATTCTCTAAAGAAAATAAGTCAAATGGTTTAAAACAAACCAACCTTCCCAATGCATACAGTCCTGCATGAGCAAATTTCTGCACAAACGACTATGGAAGAAACATAGCAGTAGGTAAACAAGATCAATCTACCCCCAGGCTGTTTCTCTGCAATGGAGTTCTGTTTCAAATGAATCCAGTCATCTCAAAACAGTTTGGAATATCTGACATTTGTAATTCTGCCCCCTTCCATCAAAGCAGGCATTTCAACTGTGCAACATTTATATTCCACTTATATTCAGTACTATTTTATTACTGAAGTATTTCTGGTGGAAGTTCTTATGGAAAGAAACTAAAATCCATTAAGTCACTGCCACTAGCCCACATTAAGGAAAGCCAGATATCTTCAGGGAAAAGAATTTTCCCAAGACAGAAGATATAAAAATTATCTTTCAAATCCATATACATGGAGCACATAAATGCATACATAAGAAGACAAGAGAGGCAGGGAGAATGTAAATCAGAAAATATTAATTTCAATGAATGTAGCAACAATAAGAGGAAGACTTTTATCCTAAAGCACTTCATTGTGTAATACACAGTATTCATCTATTAAAGAGGCTCAGGAGGGTTTAATCAGACCAGACGGCCTCAAACACGAATATTAGTACATTTCTTAACATCATCAGTTGCTTAATGTTGCATCACCAGCATCATGTTTGTTTTGCATATTAAGGCTTCTCCTCAGAGTGCAGAGTCGCAGCAGATTTTTGAGATCAGAGGAGGGCATGTGAGCAAATGAGCCAGGCAGATGAGCCAGCCTTCTGGTGGCTCCTGTACCTCTCACACATGTCTGCTTTCCACCCACTGCTTGAAGAACAGCACTGTGCTTACCAAGGAGCAGCAATTAGTATGTGGTTATCAAAGAACTCAAACCAGAAAGTTTTACCTTCTGGATCACTTAATTTTTCAAGCAAGTGAAGCTGAATCTTGCTGTCATGTACATCTGTGAGTGTTTCCTCAGTGATTTCTGGTTTGATTTACTGAACCTTTCCTGTTCCCCTCAGTACATGCTCTGCACAGGAGACAGAAATGATGCTTTGGAGTGAGTAATTGAGGTTGGAGAGAATAAGACACGTAAAGGGATGTCACCAAGACAAACACCACAGGCTAAACCCTTGACAGGAATTCTGCTGGGAAGAGGCAGGCAGAGGCCAGCCAAGGGCTCTACCATCTTCATGTCTTCCTAGACTTACTACCTGTTTTTTAAAACTGTTCTAGGATGATTGTAGCTAGAAGAAATGTTAAAGCAATCTGGTTTACACTGGATAAGATACACGGTTAAGTCAAAATTCCCTAAAACACATATTCAGGACACTCTCAGAGGGACAGGGCCTTTCTCCATTCAAGAGGACAGAAAATATTCTTAGTTTTACTCTTTTATTAAGGCCAAGATCCAGAAGCCAGCTGCTCAGTGCTGCCAGCCCAGCAACTACAGCAACCCTCCAGTTTGCTTCTTCCTCTCCAGTCAGAGCTCTGAGCACAGTGAGACTGCCCAAGACCTGTACGGTATGTGGAATGGGACACACAGTGATCCCAAACTAATTAGTCAGGGAAACATCTTTATTTGTGCAATCACTAAATCCTTCAGAAAAATTTACATTTCACACACCTTAGGGAACTGAAGTTTTAATTGTGTCTAAAAGTCCAACTCCTACAAATGTGGTGTTGTGTTGAGCAGACCGTGACTTGACTGGAGACTTAAATCACATGGAGACTTAGATGATGTATTGAAATGTATTCCCCATGCATTTATCTCAGCTTGGATAATGAAACTAAGCTGTTTAGCTTCATTACCCATGAAATACCCTTAAGAAACAATTGTGCCACATTACAGCAAGTAGAGTTGACTTTCCTCTTCACACACTTTATCTGCTCTAGCCTGTCTTCCTCTCTGTGTCTGTACCGATCTGGAGGGTTCTGCAGTGAAGGAATCACGCCTTCCTGTCATCTCTGAGCAGACTCCACATGTTGAATATTCTAGTATAACCAGCAAATGATAATAATTTACCAGTAACAAGTTTCACTTCTCAACTCCATGCTGGAGCACATGGAAGCACTTTTTGCCCTACCACTTTCTTTAAAAATTAAAAGTAAAAAACCTTTGTAAGATACAGGCAAACAAAAGCCCAAGAATATTTATCTCTCTTAAAACCAAAAAGCTGGGAGCACATCTTTAGCCTACACAAAGTGTGGTTTATTTCAGGAGTAACCTGTTTCCAACAGTGAGATAAAGGCACTAACACCACAATAGTTCTGAGCCCACAGGAAGAACACCCTGACCTCTTTGCACTGCTGGTTACAGGGTCCTTATGTCACTGTTGTCTTATGATCAGCCCAAGGAGGAGACTCCCAATGATTGCAAGATATCTTAAAATGGCCAGAAGTTCTGTCAGCTTGCTTTCTTTTCTTCTTAGCTCAGCACATAACATCAGTCACATGAAAGTAATTTAAAACAGATAAAATCCCATAAGGAATTCACTGATATTTTCTTTAGGTGATTTTATATAACAGGTTTTAGTTTTTACTGATGCAGTGCATCAACCTTGCAGCTGCAACTAAACCAAAATAAGGGATCAACCAGTGGACAGAAAATGTAAACCAGAAAACAGCACTTGACACTCTCCACTGCTGTCATGGCTAATGCAGAATGAACAAACTTGACCATCTTAATTACTGGGGAGCTGAGGAACGTAAAACTTTTGGGTCTGCTTAGCACTTTGTGAGATTGGGCCCTTTCTGGTTTTCTCTCAGTGTTCATTTCATAGACACATAATGGAAGGCTTCCGCCTTGGACAGAGGAAGATGTGAACGAGTCACAGGGCACCCAAAGGGATGAGGTTGCCCCATGCATCACCTCTGAGCTGCAGATCATTGTAGTAGGCAGAGAAGTAACATCATCATATAAACCCAATGGCTGTGATTCATCTCAATCCCCAAAGCAAGCTTGTCAGCTCCTAAACACTAAACCCTTGTCATTACTTTTGTTTAAGTCACGTAGAACAGGTTACTTCATTGCACCATTTGTTAAGGGAAGGAATAAATGTGATGTCCATTGTTTAAAATGTAATGGAAGCCAAAATGCGAACAGCAATTTTAACCTTCAACAATTACATGAGCTTGCAGGAGAGTGCTCACATTTTACATCTACTAGCTGAATGACTTGAGAAAAATTATTTACTAGATATGAAGAGTTAAGGTGAAAGGATTTTCTGCTGGCCTGAAAACAACAACTAATAGCTAATCCTTTTACAATAAATCATGAACAAGATAGACTGGATGTGTCTTCTTGTCCATAGATTGCATTGAAGATGTAAGTAGCTATTGATGTTATGTAGTAAGAATAAAGCTAGATAAAAAAAAAAAAAGAATGAAGCCCCAGAGTTTTATATGCTGTCGAGTGATAAATGACTGGCAAGAAAAAAAAACTTGGTGGGGGGGAGAACTGGTAATTTTATACTTTCAGCTCATTTCCATCATCTACAAAAAATACTGAACATTTTACAAAGGTGACAGTCTCAAAAACCTTCCATATGTATATATGTGAAATCTAACTCAAAAGCATGAGTTTTTAAGGGAGAAAGCAATATTATCCTTTCTCCAGCCTACAGCAGGAAAGCTGATGACTGCTGACACAAATCATCACACATAAAAATGTGACACCACTATTTCTTTCTGTAGATATAAGAAATACAAAGGTCATCTGATATGCAGTCTAATTTGAGCTGGAATTTAGAGATGGGTGAATTATAATAAAAATTCTACAGTAATCAAGTAATGACATATGCAATTACCTCAAGGCAGAAGGTGATAGCATTAACATAAGGGGACGAATTTGCCGACCCCTGAGATATAGACATAGCTCTCATGTCTGGTGCTAAGGAACTGGGCTTCTCAGGGCCTCTGAAGCAGATCTGGCCCTTTCACATAGCCATTTGTCTATAATTGCAAACACTTAACATATGAGTTCAGAGATGCTGGCACATTTTGTTGAGGACGTAGGCAATTAATTCTGATTTAGTGTAAAACAGGCATATCTCTGTTCTTCCTGCCAGGTAACATTCTCTGTCCATACCTTAAGTGCCATGCTTTATGCAGAAGGTTGCTACACACAAATGTAACAGTTTATAGATCAGGGATTCTCATGGTGCACTGGATGCTGCCATTCTTACAAATATCCATACATCTGCTAAGGTACACCACACTGCCACGTAACGGATTTAAAGTGTAAGAAGTACAGACATTTAGGGACACCTTTCATTCAAGTAAACTGGAAATGAGACAGATATATGTGCAGATATATGCCAAATTTGTTTTTAGAGGAATTAAGGCCTATATCACAAGTACTTCATCACCCGTGCTTGCTAGACAATTCAGGAACATTTTTAATTATAGTCTTAGGCTGACATATAATGAAAAGATTGTCTACAAGGAAGTTCATGGGACAGTCTTGATTTTTATGAGGAGTATATCACATCCCACAAATTTAGTCTAAAGTTTTGTAACCATTCCTAACTAGTTTGTGTCTCCTGGACTCCTGAAACTTTGCAATGGACTAACTTGACCTAATGCTGCAACTTATCCAAAATGTGTTAATTTATGGGGAAGGTGTCTTGTCATATAATGACATAAAATCCTGACAGGACGTGCCTTCATCACACATCAACACAAGATGCCATGAAACTACAGTGAGATGAAGTTATTATGTGCAGTAAAACAAATAAGATTCTCTCTGGTGAAAAACCAAAGAGAAGAACTGTGAGTTATGTCAACTGTAGTGACAAAACAGCCTGTAATACGAATCCTTTGGAGTCAGGCCAAAACAAACAACTAGCAGAGACAAGATCACACACTCAGAGATGTAAGAGTGGCAAGTGGGTACTGCTCGGAGCGCTTCTCAGAAGCAAACGTTCTTTGCATGCATTTTTTTGGTGTTAATTTTTTTGCCATTGATACAGCACTGAGGCCAAGTAAAGTAACTCTGAATATTACATACACACCATACACTTTAACTACTTAGTGCCTTGCTTTATTATTTCTTCTTTTCAAAACCATGCCAATGCATCTTTAACATGAACTGCCAACTTCTGCAAACAAGACAGTTAAGAGAACGGCAGCCCTCTGAAAACTCGGCCAAGTCTGGAACAAAAGCAGCTATTTAAACAGTGAACATTGAAAAGTCTGTTAAATCATCTGATTTGTGTAACCTGAGCTACGTTATGTGAGGTGTTTCCTCCCCACTAGCCAACTCTGACTGCCACAAGGGTGAAGAGAACAGGGTTCCTTAGAAATATCAGCCTCTGTTTATCAAAGAGCTTTGTAAAATTATTAAAATAACATTTCTGCTACAGTGGCTACCCTTAGAAACTTGCCAAATGCTTCTGATAACTGAATAGGTACCTCAGTAGTCCCAGTATTCCAAGAATTTCCTACCATAAGCAGCAGGAAGCACAAGTTAATGCTCAGGCACTGCAGCATCTAATGCCACGCTGGCAGTCTTACATTGAGCACATGCTGTAGTGTCCCAAACCAGCATATTCAGCCTTAAGAAAGAAAGATGTACTTATGAGTTGGGATATTCCCTCAACAGCAGAATTCCTGAAGCCTGCTGAAGGCCTGAATTCCTGCCTTATATACTCTAGATCTCCCTCTTACCCTGGGTCCAGTGGGCTTCCACCACTAGCAGCACCACAGTCTTCCCCTTGTGGCTGCTGGGACAGCACAGAGTAGGGATGCAAGGTCAGGGTGCACGAACCCTTCCCTTCCCACATAAATCCTTTCCTCCACCAGAATATCATTATGCCCTCTCAAATCCTGCTACTGATTTTTGCAGAACTTGGAGAAATAACTCATGCTGTTCCCTACCCTCTTTCTGTTGACATGGGTTATTTAAATAAAAAAAATACAAAGTGTTTGGAGAGGCAAACAAAAGCATAAGCACCTACATCTCACGTCTTTAGGAACCCAGAATGTTTTCAGAGCAGGAAATTGCAATGATGGACAGATCATGAGAATATTTTGGTGAAAGATGCATATAGATGGTTCCATCAGAGACGATGATAATTCTGCCACCACTACTAGTAAGCTCAGGGCTTCACACTGATCATTCATGATTGACATATTTGGGATGACAAATATCTGCTATCTGTTCACTTTTTACCATTTTGCTTACATGTTCTCTGTTAACACACTGTTATGGTAAAGCAAACATACATCTTGAGGAACTAACCACACTGAGTAGCTTTGGACTAACTTTGTATGTCCTCCCCAAATTTTCTCTTGGAGCTGTTAACATGTTCTGGAGCTGACCTCCTCTCCTCTGTGACATCTGTACAGCCCCAAGAGCTTCTTGTTCATAATTGAAAGTGACAGTGCTCCTTTTGGTTAAAATTAACAGAGGTGAAACTTAACAGAAACTGCCTACTCAAGGAGTCACACCACTCTCCATTATCAGACTCTAAATTATTAACTTGCCTTAGTTTTATAATGATTAATTATTAAAATTCAGCTCCTTGTCAACATATTCATCCTAGAATTGATAGATTAGCAGTGTCTCCTGCTATATTGGCTGTGCTCTAAACAGTGACCTTTCAGCAGTATTTCATGTCTCAAAAGGATTGTTGTAGTGTCACATTTTACTCAGGATAATAAAAGGAGCAAAAGAAGAAACAATAACCACTACACTGGAAATTTAAGGCAAAACCTATCCTCCCTTTTATCTCAAGCATCCAACTGAGTTAAGGCAGGAAAACAAGAATCAAAGTTAGCTGACTTGCATTCTGCAGCAGGAGCAGGAAGGGGTTTCTACTTTTTTTTCTCTTTTTTTTTTTTTTTTAATTAATTGCCTCAGTATTCTTCCCTTAAGACTCGAGATTTTGAGGGATTATTCAGACACGGCTTGCTGCTGAATTGCAGCAAGGTTTGCCTCTTGTCGAGAGGCTACAGTTGAAACTATTCACTTTCAATGTGGCATTCTTGGCACTAAAAATAAAAGACTCTGTTATTTGAGGAATTTTTTTTTTTTTTTTAAATAGCAACAACTACAATTCTTTGCAGTGTCCTGCATATTTAATACTTATTGGAAAAGTCAGCTGAATACCATAGATTGTAATCAACATCTTTCACAGATGCCAGGATTTTTTTCTTTCCCTTTGAATGCTCAGAGCTTTGCAAGTCATTAGTCCATTAGTACAAAGTTAAAGTACGCCAATCAATGTCATTTAAAGCTGTAGGTCATCTCGGGTTTTCATAAACAATCTTAAGGCTAATGACAGCTACCTACCCTTCTGCTCTCCTTTTCATTTCATCTTCAGCTTTCTTTGAAACATTAGATTTGGCATTTGCAAAGAAATAAACCCTCTGCAGGTGCTGCTTTTTAACCATGATAAAATAGAAATTATGTTCACAAAAATCACTATGAGACTTAAGGAAAAGGCAGGATATTGTGACCTAGGTTTATTCTTACACTTTCTAATATCCTTCGGTTTACCAGAATTATGTGAAAGAAGACATGCCAGAAAAAACCGTTGCTGTTTGGCTTTAAGGACGCTTTATTCAAATGTTCGAAAAAGTCTTGAGCTCAGGTTACATGACCTGGCAACAGTAAATTCAGGTCTGAGCTCTGGTCAGACCCCCTGCCCAGCCTTAGGCATATCACTTAATCCCTCAAAATGTCTCCATTTCTCCCCCTAAATGAAAACAAACCGGATTGCCTGATATTTTTCTGCCTTTTTTTTCTCAAGATAGCACGTTGGTGCAGGCCATTATAGTAAGCTGGCAGGGAGTTAAGTATCTCTTGTGTGTTGTCTATCAACTTACTGCTTTCTGCCTACCTACAGGGAAAGGCCCTTTTGGGAAATAAAACTGCTGAAATCTGAAGCCCAGATTTCCATGAGCAATGAAAGGGTTGTTTGCAAAATCTGCTGTTATCCTTGCACTGTCAGGGAAAGCATTTCACTTCCCAGTCTATTAGAAGTCAGGTAGCTATGTGGGGATATCAGCAAAAGGATGGATGGACTCCCTGGTGGAAATGTGGGTGCAAAGCATCATGACAGTGGGAACAGTCACCCAGGGCCAGGGTGAAGGACAGCTAAAAAAAGCTGTGCTCCATGGAAAGAAGGAATCCCCTTTGTGTCTGCTCAACTATCAATGCAATTCTTCATCATGCCTGCTTTTATTGAAAGACAAGGTGCTGTTATCAGACACATGGCGAGACCCAGGAATTGAGTTCTCCCCACAGGAGTAACTCTGGACCAACAAAGCACTGCAGTGACCCCTGGTAATTGCTTCCCAGAGCCAGAAATGTGTACTCAGAAATTGTCCCTGGCAAGATCAGTGGGAGATACACAGACTTCCTTTAGCACTGTGTCTGAAGGACCATGCAATGACACCGGGCTTTGTTGCAAAGAGTCATCACAGTTCTCAGCTTTGGCAATAGAAAGATTCTCAGAGAAAGGAGGAAGAGAAGACTGAGCACCAGTCTGACAGACTGGAGACTCAACTCTGTTATGGCCAAGCACCCAAACCAATGGGTGCTGGCTACTCCTGAGCAATTAATTTTCCATGAATTACAGCTTTGTAATTGTAAATGTCATCTTTAATAGGTCTGTAGTTTCTAGCCCTATTAAAGGTTCTCATCCCATCTTTACAACAGAAGAATGTCCCTGTTGGTTTCGTTTATAATTCCAGAAAAGTCCGTCAAAAACAATATAAGGAAGAGAGCAGGTTTTGTTGTTGAGTGATGTTCACTCCTAGAGCCTTGTCTGCAACATGTGTTACCTGCATCCAACCTCTCAGTTCATAGCATCCAGTGTGGTGCCCACTTCCTCAAGGCCTTACTCTAACAGCTTTCTGCTGGTTCACTCCATCTTCACCAGAGTAAGTGAGTCCAGTAAATGCCATTTTCCTTTCTAACACACACCAACTCCCCTGCTAATTTTTAAATAAAATATTTCTTAAATATCATGGACTTGCTTTGTCTAATACCCCTATCAGAACACCAAGTCACCCTCAGTAAAATGAGTGTTGTGCATGAAGTTACTCCATATGAGTCAGCAGGGCAAGGAAACATGCAGTTGTGCGGACTGAGCATGCACTAGGTTCAAACTGGGTTTGCAAGCAGACTGCCAACTTTTTTTAAAATTATTTTGTTTTTCTTCTGTCTCTTTTCTCATTCTGGCCCTCTCCCCTCCAGTAGAAGGAATAATTTTAAATTATCTTGCACCAAAAAACCAGAAACCTCAAAGGCTGCCAAGCTGTCTTCAGCTTCCAATGGACTTACTCAGTCCTCACTCCCAGCTCATGCCTTTCAGAGCTCCTCCACAAACGCTTTTCTCAGTGTTTGTGAAGGATTAAGGCTGACCCTTTAGGAGGCCCACCCTGCAGTGTCAGAGCTACAGAGCACTGACAGGCAAGAGAGAAGGTAGCTGATGGCAAATTGTTGCCATCGAAAGCCCCTCCCTCATGGTACCAATTGCCAAATTGTCCAGCATCCACCATTGACCTGAGTTACAATAGCCTTCACATCGCCTGGGCAGCAATGCACGATATTTATCAGCAGAAACACCAATTCTCAACCTGCTCCATCCTCCTCCCCAGCTGCCCGTCGCCCTGCACGCTACAGACAGCAACTCCCTGGTAACGGGAATCAAGCGCTGACATTGCAAACCTTTTCATTACTTGCAGTGTATAGCTGGTTTGTAAAATATAGATTAAGCATAGAGTCACGCTGTGCCCTACATCAGGCTAGTGTTGTTACACGTTTATTAGGGAAGTGATTTAAAAGGGAGATCATGCAGTGAATTACCAATACTGTGCAACCTACTAAAAAGTGGGTGATGAAACAACATAATCATCATACATCAGCTTCCCATTACCTGATTTAGCGTAATTTGTATTCTCTGCTTCTGTACAAACATAATGTCACTTACTGCACTGTCAAACTTTATTTTAAGAGTTAAAAGGTAGGTTCATTATTCATAATGCTAACAATCGAGAGTAACTAAAATGTTCCATATGCCAGGAATCAAAATCTGTTAGCATGGAATTGGTTACAGGAGATTTAAACCAAATTAAAGCTCTGACAATGTTAGTTTTAGAATGGGAAAGCATAAGAAAGAATAGTTGCACAAAGACTAATCCAATGCATCTGCTCCTGCAGGCTGTTTTTGTGTTTCAAATACATATTGAAAGATAAAGTTAATTATTTCTCTGGGCTAGGAGAGAACGTGTGTGAGATGATGAGCAAGTGAGATGGCAAGCACATGCTAGTGTGTGCACCACAGAAAGTCAGATGGCCCTGCGTTTGTCCTTTTTCCTTATTTGGGGCAGGACACCTGCCAACATCCATAGCTAACTGTCCCCCAGGGCTCTTGTGGTTCTCCAATTCCAGACCTCCGGTCAGGAAGTGTTTTGAAGACCAGTAAACCACTCAGCTCTGGACTCCTCTTCATAAATAATTCCTCATGGCCATTGAGGAAGACTAGAGCTGGCTTTCAGCTTCATTATGGTTACTTGAGAGCACTCTCTGGTCTGGCATCTTCACAGACAGCTTATTCCTCTGTGGGAAATCCTAGTGGGCTATGGGGAGTGGTGAAAGAGAACCGTCAGCAGTGACTACTTGCCTAGCTGGAAGCCACACTCCTGCACTTTTCATGCAATCAATCATGAAGGAAAGGTCAACAGACAGCTTTCAAATAACCGATCCATTTAACTACTGACATTGATCTGGGCCAGAGAAGTGGAGTTGGTGCAGGGGGGAGGAGGGAAGGGAGAGTTCAGTGGTCAATCAGTGGAAATCTAAGCCCCTTTCAGTGTAATGGGAAGCCTAAACACAGTCCTAAGCTTTCTGCTTTAAATCTCACAGCCATTTGCTTAAGGCACTACGGGACCTTTACATGGTTGTCTTATNGTAAACCAGAAGAGATCCATATTTCACTGAATAATGCTGCTCCAGTAAGTATAATGGGTGGGATACAGGAATAACAGGGAGAGCCCCTGGCATGGTCCCAGGGCCAACAAAAATCCAGCTGTTTTGCCTTGGTTTTGGTTAGAAAGATGTTCTTCTTCCCAGTCTAAGCAGTTGCTCCAGTGCAACCCAAGGCATACTGGGTTATGAGTTATGGCCTTTATGGAGATCAATTAATTACCTTTTAGCTAAAAGAAAAAAAAAAGCCACCCTACCTCCCAATTGCCAGATAAGAGCTTTTCAACCCTGAACCCTCTTGTGAAGAGCCAACATCTTGCAATAAATCTCACAGAAACAACACAGAGCAATACGTAGCTGACAAATCACTGTTCAGGATTAGTTCCAGATAACTCTGGTCCATACTGTGTCAGTGGAATCCTACAGCCACCAAACAGTATTCTGTGCAGGGTAGATTTAATTCTCACTGCATAGATGCCACAGAGAACAATGTGTGTACCCGGGAGAGAGAGAAAGCAGATTTGCTATTCTCACTTAAGGCCATTGTGGGAGAAGGATAGCTAGTCCTGAATCCCAAGGTATGCTCCCAGAACTCTTTCCACAAGACTTCACATGAACCACATCATCTGCATTAAGGATACGTGCATTCCACCAGCACCTACAGCCACTTGAAAGGGCCTTTTAGTGACAATACACTGAAATTTATCTAAACCAGGGCTTCGATAGCTGAATTCAATCTTTTCCCAGATCAAGCACTTCATCTTGCTGTACTTCAAATCTCCATCAGTAAAGTGGAAGGACTATCTCTTGTGGGCATGTAGTAGGATAAATATATGTATTATGATATGCTCAGTGATAAGGATAATGAACCATAAAAGATAGACAGTCTGACCAAGAGAACTGAAGTCAGTGGTAGGATTCCCTCTGTATTAATTTGGCTTTGACTGTAGTCTCCATTTAAAGGGAACAAGGCACACAAGGATTTGCTTGGTTCCTAAGCTGGAGGTACAGAACAATTCTCTGAATCCCATAAGAGCTATTTCTCAATCAAGTGTTGTAAGAAAAGAATCTCTGCATGAGACACTGCTACAGAAAAAATAAGACACGAAATCCTGCATGTGTTTATTTATGTGTGTCAGGGGAAATGATATTAAATACAAAGGAAAAAATAGAATTAGATATCAAAAACAGGATTAAACCATAAAAATCTGTCCAGTATGGAGAATCTAGTTTGTAAGATAATCTTTCCTATAAAAGGCAGAATATTAAAGTAAATAACTCAGTAAAACCCAGGAGAATCTGAGCTTTCAGTACCCAGCCAGATGGAGAATGCAATATAGGCATGAGCACTGCATGCCACATTTCATATATCTAAGAAAAAAATAAAAAGTAAGCTATTTCTGGGGAACATTATTGCTCCTCATGGTTTCCTCAATTATTTCTTCGTTCTGCTCCTCCCCATGTGCATCGCCACTATTAGTAGAGTCAGCCATTTGCACTGAAAAATACAATTTTGTTGCGGCAGTAATCACACATTTCCTGCCCTCTCCATGGCACAGAGAAGCCTCAGCTCTCTGCTCTAACTCCCTGCCATGCTGTACTCTGTAAATACAGTCTTTGCACAGAGCAAGGAAGCCAATTCAAAGGTACACATCAGTCTGAATAGGCTTCTCAGCTTTCATTTTGTCCAAACAGAGGGGTGTGTTAGTCTGTCCTTTTCCAGGGGAGTCTATGCAGACAGGCTGGAAATGCTGATGGATTCCTTAAGGGAAAAGCCAGCACTCATGACAGTCCACAAGCCACACCACCGTGTGCTGCCCCATGCCACAGAACTCTTGCTGCCTCCACCCAACTAGCACACCACTGATTTACCAATCACCTCCAAATCCAAAGCAGTACATGTGCTGAAAAATGAACTGCATTAACTGCCAAAATAGTGTCCAGCTTTACTGTCTTGGTCTTTTAAGAAAGAGCACAAGGACCTAGAGTTTGGGAAGCACTAAAATGTGCCATAGTATGCTGCCACCCCTCACAAGTACGCAAGAAATAAGCAAGGGATTAGAGCTACTAAATTTTTGTGTTATTTTTAAAAAATATTTATTCTATTTTATTTAAATTCTCATTCCTTTTTTTTGTGGTAAACAGGTTCTGAGGCTTAATTAAGCCTACAAGCTGGAGGAACACAAAATAAAACTGTTAAAGAGGATAATGCAAGAGGATTCACAACTCCACAGTACAAACTGTCTAACACCCAATTAAAAGCAGACACAGGGCAAACTAAGCAAGAAAATGGTACTCCAGGAAAAAAAAAACAAACAGCAAATTTTAGAATGTTAATTTAAAGGAACTCTGTTTTCTAAACACCCATGACGATCTAGACTTGCTATCTAAACATCTTTCAAGACTGCAGTCCTAGCTATCTCCAGCCAGCTTACATCCACCTCTCTCTGAAAAGCCTCAGTGGAATCAATGGTTTAATTCTGGATCTCCCTCCATCTTTGTGCTAATTATTTACATGTTTAGAGTCAGTGTGAGCTGATCTTGAGCATCACAGTGCAAGCGCCTGCACAAACTCCCACCTGATCTATTATGTGACTGAGACAAGATCATCCAGCTCCAGCAGGAAATCTAATCATCAGCTTTTATCTAATGATAATATCTGCTACATTATCTCACAGGGACAGAATTCTGTTTCATCCAACAGTTTGGGGTTGCTTCTTTTAGGCTGACATGTCACAGTCAAGGATGAACATGGGCACAAGGAGACTGGTATAGGAATAAAAAAGGAAACAGTAGGATGAATATGTTCAGAGAAAAATAACCAAATAGGCACATATTTTATGGAAATAGACCCATGTTTCTCTTAAAACAGTTTAAAAAATGTACGATTGTTTAATGAGAAATGTGAAATCAAGCTTTAGCGATCCCCCAGCTCTTCAGCTGGATAAGCAACAACTTGCCCTTATTTTGATTAAGGAGAGCTATTACATGTTTTTCCTGAAGCTATTATTCTGCTAGGAGCATGTTGTAATTTGCAAGTTTCTCCAAAAAAACTTCCTTTAATGGAATGAATAGGAAATTAATGCTACCAGGCAGAAGGCTTTTAGCTAATAGTTTCTAACACTTCTCTCTGAGATATTGGAAAGCAATTTTCATTTACCAGCTATCTAAAGGTGCAAACAACCTGTAGTTTCACTGACAGCACTTTAATCCTCTTGCCTGCAGTTGTCAGACATTTTTGGTTTGGGGATAGCACAGAGCAACTGTAAAGTCTTCTCCCCAGAAACACTTACACACAGTATGAGGCTGGACCCAAAGTGACAAGAATGTCAGAAAACAGCATTAGACTTAAGGCACAAATGGGTCTAAGATATATTCCTATTCCAAATATGATCAAGAGAAGTTGGGTTTAAAACTCCCACTGGCTCCTGTGCATCAATGGAGATGTTAAACATGATCATGGTAAAAGAAAAATACAGATTAATCACAGAACAGTGGAAGGGTCTACCCAGACTGAAACCCAGGACAGCAGGCATGTTGCACAGAAACAGAAAGGTAAGAGAAATAATATCTTTACACCGGCCCAAAGTAATGCCACGGGAAAAAGGGTAAGATTAAATTAAAGACTGAAACAAGAACTAATAAATCCATACTCAACCAGTCTTAGGAGCAATTAAGTAACCTGCACTAGTCTCACCCAGTTTTATTATTCAGGACTTTATTAAAAGCCCTGAGCTCGCTAAAGGACTTGAGAACCCCTACAAACACTCACATGACTATGGCTAGGTGCTGGGCTAGTGAGTGGGGTCCCATGGCTATGGGAGAACACCAGTTTGTACCAGGATCTTAAAACTTCGTCTTTAAATGGCAGCTGTAGGTGGCAATGAGAGACTGAGGCAACCATCAAGAACGATATCAGGCCCTAAAGCAGAGGTGTACCAGTGATGCAGGGATGCAACATCTGCTGCTGTCAAATCAACACTACCACACCACAGGGCCACATCACCACGTCTGCTGCCTTTTCTTTCCATGGGAGTATGGGATACCACTCAGCAGGCACACTCTGGACCCACTGCTTTCCTCACACTTACATCATGCTAACAGAGCCACATCAAGTCTGAAAATACCATGAGTGATATCAGTGCTGACCCTTTCCATCCAATGAATGGTGGTGCAGAAGGAAGGGCATCGCCAGCTGGCTGAACCCACATTGATGCCAACAGGCACTGGTGCTCAGGCATGCCCAGAAACCCTGACCCTGGAGACTGAGATTGAGAAAAAAAGTCATGTCCTTCCCATTAGGAAGAGTTAGGTTGGGAAGGACACAGGGAGACACTCTGTGCTTCACTCCCATTAATTCTTCCCTTAGGAGCCCTACTTTGAAGCACTTTTGAATTACAAGCCTGACACTGAGTTTGAACAAGCTCTCAAAGTGATGCATGTCCCCTTAACTGACTTTTTATTTGGAAATACATTATTATATGGCCTTCTAGAGAGATGGAGTTGTCAACCACATGAATGACAACACATGGCAGAAGACCAGCTCACAAACTCCCTCTTTCTCGCTGTCACTTGCAGAAACCTTAAAACTGAAACAAACGCAAATAATTAATCATCGCTTGCACATCATCTTAGTTAGAGCAGATGTAGGAATAAACAGACAATTGATGATTTTTCTTCACTAGGAAACAGGCAAATTCTTTAAAAGGAGATGAGATACTAAATTCTATAGTGTCTGGGCACAGCTCAAAACCAGGGCTGGCTTTTCCCAGCTTAAAGCTTGCTACAACTTTTCAAAT
This sequence comes from Illadopsis cleaveri, assembly GCA_013399915.1. Classification (NCBI taxonomy): domain Eukaryota; kingdom Metazoa; phylum Chordata; class Aves; order Passeriformes; family Timaliidae; genus Illadopsis; species Illadopsis cleaveri. The sequence continues at coordinate 47,006 of VXBB01014296.1, read as the reverse complement.
GTGGTATTTGCTATCAATCTCTAAAAAAGACAATCTTAAAAGGCAACTGTTTCCTACACTATGTTATCCATTATTCACTTTTTAATTATATTAGTAAACAATTGATCAGAGACCTTAAATATTAGCTTGACTTTTTGGTTAAGAAGCCTGAAATTTCTGAGACCTAAGAGAGGGTGGAAAGATCATGTGTGAAATTTAATCACAAAATAAGGAGAGTTCGGATGCAGAGCAGCAGACAGGCTGCACACATCATTGTTAGGACACCCAGAGACCAGCTACCACACTTAGGGAATTGTTTCACATCAAGGAAAAAAAAAGGCATGGGGGCAAAGACCAGGCCCCGGGCCTTGGATCTCTGTGCTCAGAGCCATAATCAGGGAAACTCAGGTCACGCTTCTTTTCTTTCTCGCTATCACTTTGGACCAAAGGATCCTCCTCCTGCTCTTCATTTCTGCACACTTCACAAAGGAGACCTCAGGGGGCAGGGGATGGTTTCTTACAAAGCAGCCTTATCTTTGCGATCAGAGCTGTCTCCTGCAAGAGGTTGGGTTTGAGGGAGAGGAAAGACTGGAAGCTGGACTCCTTGGCAGTGCTCAGATCATTATAGTTCCCAGTTAAAGAAACCTCACGCTTTTCCCAAAACTGAGAGGAAAAAAAAAAATCAAGCATCCTGACCAGCTCTTGGAAAGGCAGGGTCCATTCCCAATGAATTCCCCATGTCACAAGGATGCTTAATTTCAGGTGCAGGCTGTCCACTCCCCACCTGGGGAGTGTCACTGAGGCCAACAGAGCCAGGCTCTTGGGGCAGGGAGAACATTCATTGATTCAGAGGGAAGGACAGACCTGCACAAGACGTCCTTGCTGTTATAAAATACAGCTGACCCTGACACCAGTGACACCAGAATCCAATGGTTCAGTGCATGAGAAATGGAACTCCTTGAAACAGTAGCTGCAGGAAAAATTAGGAATTCCATTTCCCCACTCCTTTATTTTTTAAAAGCACCCAGTTAACTTGGAACTTAAATGTAAAAACAGACTTCTCCATCCCTTATAGATGTGCACAAACTCATCACCCAAGAAAAGGCTACTATACCCACAATATCCAGTCTCTCTCTCCTTTGAATGTATTTCACCCTCCCCTTACTCGCATCTGTTTCTGTGTTTTCAAGACCTCATCTCTGTTCACAATAAACAAGTTACCCTCTTTGTCTCTCTCCAACTCACATATTGTTTTTAACAGCTTTGCTTGACAACTTATTCCATATGTTTGCTTCCCTCTGAGTAATAGTTCTGCCTGAATTTCCTTTCAGTCTTAATTTCCTAATAATTAGATTGACTGCAGAGCTCACTCTTTAAAAAAACCCTGAAACTTAAACCAACAAGCACTACAACGCACACACAAAGCACCATGAGAATAGATTACTAGTAGTCTGCTTTATTATCATTTTCAGCCTCTCTTCTGTTAATGTTCTTGTTAGAGAAAAGCAGAGAAAAAAAGAGAATCGGTTACTGAAGCCCATTCTCAAAAAAAAAAAAAAAAAAAAAAAAAAAAAAAAATCCATGTAAATAGGACCCTCTTATTGTCCCTGAGGTCTAGTTTGGAGTCTCCAATAATAACACAGTTCTTTGGATCTATATAATTCCATCTTAATGATGAAGCCAGTAAATAGCTGTATTCTAGCCTAACATTTTTAAGGCTGTTTTGCTGAAATGAACATTAAATTCTGGCTCATTCTTAATGAAGAACACCACAGTCAAGATGTGGTCTAGTTAGTGTGGTTTAGTCTCTCTTTTCGTATCCACCTTTTTCATTATGATATTGCATCTTGCAGAAAATGGCATTTCTTTTGCATTTACCTCTTTTTCATGAAAGCTGTGGTTGGAACAGAATAACTCTATGAAGAATTAGGCTTGTAAGACCAAAATTCCACCAATTCTGTTTGTACTTGATTACAGCGATAGACCCAAACAACCACAGCTACAGTGAACCCTTTAACCCCATAACTGACAAGAATGTCAACAAGAACATCTCTGAAAACTAATCATGCTACCTTTCCAAATTAGCCATACATCCAGCCCCAGAGCTACATGTGAGCCCAGGATCAGAGTCTTGACATCTGTGCAATTCAGAAAAGATCCAGGAGAGCCCATAATTGCTCCTGTGGTTATCTCACCTACACTCCTACTCCTAGGAGATGGGAAAGCTCATCAGATGCTGAACTCACAGAGCTCTCTTCAGACAACGGCTTACAGCTTTAAGGAAAAGAAAATGCTTCTCTATCTTCTCATTATTTTCCTCCTACTCCTCCCAACACATAAGCCTAGGGTGAATAGTAACTAGCCCAGCATTTTCTGGATCAAAAAACCTGTGTTTATATACTTGAAAATTCATACAAACATTTATGCAAAAGAAAAATAAAAGCATGTAAAACTTATACCTTCTTTTCTTCTCATCAGTGCTGCTTCTCAAAGCTTGGGTAAAAGGGATTTTCTTTCTATTATTCTTTTACCTTTCTTCAGACAAATTACACTTTTCAGCTGTGATACTCTCCACCAAACTCTCTGAAAGAATTTCCTACCGAGTCTTCCCCAGCAGACCCCCAACAATCAAAGTACACAGTTGCTGTATTTCTCCTTTTCCCCCGGCTCCTATCTACTTTTTTTACAAAAGGAGAAAAATAACATTTTCTTCAGATGACTGAGTGCATTTATTTCCTTTCGGGGTGGTAGAACAGTATACCCAGAAGGACAATCTTGTGAGCTTACTATTAAAAAAACCTAGCCCTCTCCACACTCCTGGAAAAGGCATGCACACAGGTGTGAAAATGGGAAACATACAGGGCCAAGAAGTAGTTCACTACCCACAAAAGGCATAAGTAAGCAACAATGGGTTCTACTCAGCCAAACAGAGCATAGTGGCCTTGGCATCAATACTAGCTTTAGCTCAGCCTTGAAAACTTTGTATGAAGTGGCTGGGGGGTAGTTCAGAACTGTTTTTTCTCTTCTTCTCCACAGTGTCTGGATTACTTTCAGAAAATAGGCTCCTTGGCACTAAATGTTTGCCATAGCCTCTCACTTACTGTAAAAATAGAAGGAAAAGAACCGCTGCACAAATCTGCCATCACACAACTTGTCATTCCTCCACTTCTCCCATTCTCAAACCTGCGCAGAACAGTTCCCACTTGTGCTTGGACACATTGCTATGGCTCCTAGGTGAAATGAATGCATCTTTGCAAAGCTCACTTTGCCAGAAGTGCTCCCAAAATGCAAGAGCAAATATTAAACATTGTCAGTCCCTTTGCCTTTTGAAATGTCTTTGCACGGGGCATCTTTCAAAACAATAAATCCTGGATACTTAGTCAGCAGCAGGGTAAGAAAAAACAAGCTTCGCCATAGCCAGTGATAAGCACTGGGGTTTATTTCTTTTTTGCTCGAATTTACAGTAATGAACTTGAGTGTTTTAGAAGTAACATGAGACAAAGGTGTTGCCAAAAGTCAGTGATGAAGTTACTGAAATTTGACTCGTAACCATTTGCTGGCCCCAAGCCACCCCCAGCCAAGCGGTGCGAGTGATCAGCAGAGGCCCGGGGAGCGCTGCAGGACCACGCGCAGGCTGGGGGGGAGGGGTGGGCAAACAAGAGGCCAATTCAGAGCAACTGGAAGGCATCCCAGAAAAACAAACGATGGAAATATTTCAACCACCAAGCCGGGGCTTCACTAAGTCTCTCAAAGAGGGAGTTGGTGCAGCCAGCTCCCACCAAGGATGATCAGTGAGCCACAGGGCTGGCACTAGCCCTGCCATCTGAGAGCGTGCCCCCAGTAGTACAGCACACCTCCTCTTCAGGGCATCTTCTTCTGTGGCCATTTCAGCAAGCAGACCATGTGCATGGCAGTGAAACATCAGGCTGTCCAGCTGCAAGCCTCTTCTGCTAGTATTTCATATTTTGGGTGTACTCCTGGGAAAGTGCTTGCTCATTTCACTCCATAGGAAGCGAAGCAGCCTCACTGCCTCAAGAATAATTTATTGTCATTAATAATAATACACTGATATAGAACTTTTCATCCCAAAGGATGAAAAAAGCAATTTAGAATCACCAAGCAATTTTCAGAGTGGAATAGGTTGTGCTTTAAGGCACATGCAGCAGTGACACTGCAGTGTCCCTGGCTGTGCCTATGCCAGTTGTGCACAGAGGAAGTGCACCATGCCACAGACTCAGCTGACACCCTCCTTGGCAGCACGGAGAGAGGAAACAGTGGCAATGGGTGAATTAAACATGGCAGGGGGTGCAAAACCATCTACACTACTGCATTCAATGGGATAAAGCCACTGGGGCCATGATCCCCCTTTCGCCAGGCAGAGGAAACAACCCACTGTGCATGAATCAGTGCAAAAAGGAAGAGATGATGGACCAAGTAATAGTGTATTCAGAAAGGAAAGTAAGGTAAAAGAAGACCAGAGAGAGACAAGGGGTTCCTTCACTCATGCTTCCTTTGGTGCCCAAAGCTAAGATGCAATGCTTTTGCTGGACACTAGTAGTTAAAACATCCGTTTGCCCTTGATGCTTTTGTATCTTTCAGACTGGAAAAGAAAATAGATAGCAACAAGAATTACTCTTTGGTTATGATTTCCCACTGCAACCCGAGTGCCAAGCCTTTCTTGCACCTCAAACTCTGACTTCAAAAAAATAGACAAAAATCGAGAAAATATAAAGCTGCACAAATATTCACAAGTTTGTGCAGTGTTAGGGTAAGGTATTTCTCCTGCAGACCTTCTGAATCTTCCTTCCCTTGGCACTTAATGCATAATCTAGAGAGATAAACACATAACTTCTGCTAAATGACCACCCAGAGAGAAGGGCAATGCATTCCTCCAGAGTGACAGTTGCAGACAATATTTTGCTCCATAGGTCACTAATTCAAAGGTAACCTACTTTACTAGGGACTCAGTTCTATTAGTGTCTGCTGCTGCTGCTTGGTGGCTTATAAGTAAAACTGTTTTTCAACCACATATGAGTACTTTGCATGTACAAGTGTCTAGCTTATACAGATGTTGTAAAACCTCCAGCTGCAGACAAGAGGGCAGGGGTCAGTGTGGTGAAGGAGGTCTCCTTTCCCAGCTGGTCCAGCTGATCTGTGCGAATCTGGACTGGAAGGTGGGATCTCCATCCTCCTGGCATGACCCTCACACACTTCTTCTTCCAATCTCCTTGAGCACTCTTTCCTTATTTTTCAATTTACCCAAACCTCTTTGGCTTTCCACTTTAACAATGGAAGCACCCTTTCAGCTCTCCAGTCTTAAAAAGATCCAACAAATCAACCAACCCTGTTAGCACATCCCATTGTGAGCTACAGCTCTCCCTTCTTCACATCTCACCCCTCAGCTCATTGGGAACAGAGTTCAGTTGAAATAAGATTAGAGGATGAGCACAGATGGACAAATCCCCATGGCTCCTCAAGGATGCTAGATTTCATTACTAAGAAGTGGTGCTAAAAATAGGTCTGAGTACAAGCATTGTCAGTACTGAGATTTCTATCACTGCTAGACCTGGGAATTTGTTTATGACTTTTTCCAGTGAACAGAGAACCTTAAAAACACACTTCAGTAATCTTGGGGAGAGGGGGGAGGGGGGAGAGGAAAGAAAGAAAATAAGGGGAGGAAAAAGGAGACCATATCAAATGTTTATGGAGCCATGAGTATGTTTACCTGGAGGGTAGGTAGGAGAAACAAGTATACCATGCATCAGGTCATATTCTGGAATGGAAAATTCTACTGTTCTTTGCATGCTATCCAGCTCACATCCACAAATTCTTTCATAAGACTACACTAAAATTTTCATTAAGCATTTGGGGATTTAAGGAATCATTTGTGTGTGTAAAATCAATATTAACTTGTATTGTTCACTGGCAAGTCATTCTAATAGCATTATACAAAATGTTTTCAAGTGCACTGAATGAGTGATGACAGTATAAACCAGTTTTGGGAAAACTTTTATTGCAGTAAATGCAGGGTTGTTATTTTATTCTTAAACAGCCTTTACCAGCATCAAAGGGACGTAACTGATGCAATGATTTCAAATGTTGATGGCTGCTGACATATGATTTTACAAACATGCAGAAGGAAATTAGGATAGGCCAGGCTGTTACAGCTACAAATAAACTTTTTAGCAATTTAGGAATACATTAAAGGGAAGCAGAACACTTAGAGGCCCAAGCAGGTGACTCCCATGGCTGCCGCTGAATAGGCAGTGATAGACAATGCAGCATAGCAAAAGCACACTTGCTGCAGGCCAAGCAGGCCCAAAAAGCCAACAAGTCTTCCCATGTCCAAATCATTACAGTAAAACCTGTAAACCCAGGATCCTGCCTGCATGGCATGGCCACAAAACTCACAAGGAACTTTTGGATTTTGAGCACCAGCTTCCTTGGAAGCAGAGGCACTTCACCCTTGCCCTGCTGAACCATGGGCCTGTGGTTTCCTCCCTGCACATGTCCCTAAAGCTTCTGAACAGTGAATCTTGCTCTGCTGTGAATGCTCCGAGTGACATTTCACATGAATCCAAGCTGGAGCCTCCTGCCATAAAAGAGGGACAGGCAGTGACATTTTCTCTGCCTTGTGGGCAGAGATGAACCAAATGCTTCCTTTAAGGGTGCAAAGCCCTGAGCACTTGGCAGTATTGCACCCAAAGCATGGTATCAACATGCTGCCAATAAGGAAATTCTATTTTCACTGTAGTAGGATGTAAACTACTTTTTAAATTTGTGCATTCCTCCTTATTGTGTACCTGTCTGTAAATATAAACCTTTGTATCTATATATGTGTACATACATACAATATCTCCAGGAACATCTGGAACAAGCAGAAGAAATTAGAGTCTTTCTCTGACGAGGGACTGACACATCACTCCTACAACAGCTCCATCAGGAGCCATGCTAAGAACTCTCTCCTGCTTTCGAGTCTCCCCTTCTGGGCTAACCAGTAAACAGCAATGCTGAGTGACCTCTACACCAACTCTCCTCAACACTTTTCTGAACGCAATCCTTTACGCCTATGAAAACAGCTTATAAAAACTTTATTATTTTTGATGAAGTCACACTTATTATGCTATGGAAATGTGCTTGGGTTTGTTATTCCTTTTTTTTTTTCAAAGAATATTTCCAGGGCATGGAGTTTTTAGACTGGCTTATGGTATATGCTCCTGAGCTTGTATTATACATAAAATTAACGATATATAGTTTCACTTTGTTTTTAAATCTAGGCTGCTCAGAGTTCTTCCTCAAAGGAATAAATAAAACTCAGTCTCCGAATTATTAACAAATAATATCTACGGCAGACAGATTTTCAAATTGCTCTAAATTGCATGGCAACGTTGATTTGAATGCAGTTACAGCAATTTACATCACTGCAAGACCTGACTGAAATGAATATTTCAGGCAGTTCAGTAGTACTGGTACAGGCTGTTCCCAATTGTATACTTAATGTCTGAAGTTAAGTGTAAATTTGCAAATAATAAATGTGCTCATGACCATATCTATATGCACACGCTTCTCTCCAAACTTCTAACAAGGCCCGAAGCACAATAACAAACCAGCCTGAATATTCAAGCCAGCGTGTAAGAGCAGAAATCCCCCCACACTCACTCATGAACATAGTTGCTTCCAGGGAAAGCAAAGCCAGAGGGGCGGGGAGAAAGGACAGATTTGGGGGGATACCACACAAACTACTGTGTATTTTGGGAGCACCATATCCTCCCACTGCAGAACTTTTCTTGTGGTCCAGCACTGGCTGCAGTGGGGGTAGGAGGGGTTGGCACTGGAACAACTATCAGACAGGATGGAAAAGACAAATTTTTACACTGTCTGTACAGATACATCCTCAAAATATTTTTCTGATATTAGTTGTATGGGAAGATTTCTCAAAGACTTGCTACTTGTAAAACAAACCTTCCAACATCTCAGACCACAAAATCTCGATTGCACAGATGGGCAGTAATTCTTGCAACCTTTTCAGTTAAGTAAAATTTCATCTCATTAGCAGAAAATTTAATCAAAGCATGTACTTATGTTTAAGTGGACAGCAAGGGATTGTGTAGAATTCATTGCTGCTCTGCCATATTCCAATTCAGTACATCAGTCAAGCAGTCACATCCACACTCATAGGTGCTTTTAGCCCGTGTCCAAAGAGTACATGCAAAAATAACACAACAAAACTTCAGTCATTTCTACCTTTTCCAGGTTTTTAAAATCTCTGATGCACCGAATGCAAGGGACTGACAGCAATAGCTGTAACCTTCATTTTTTACTGTAGCGGAGGTAGTTTCACGGGGATTTAGCGGAAGCATTAAGATGCTGTAGAGGTTTAGAGCGTTTCTCAGCAGTAAAGCTGCATTGTGAGGTTGGCGACAGCACTGCGGAGTTCCCAAACAAACCCCCGCGCTCCCATGCCGCCCGTGCGGGCCCAGGGCGGCCGCCAGAGGGCGCGGGCACCATTCCCGCGGCGCCGCTTCCTGCCTTGCCCTTCCCGGCCCGGCCGAGCCGCCCGGCGCTGACCCGCACCCCGAGCGCGCAGCGGGGGCACATCGCCTGGCAGGGCAGAGCTCCGCAGCGGCGGCATGCGCTCCACCTGGACAAGGGCTGCTTTCGGCAGGGCGTGAGCGCCCCGGGTGTGTCAGCAAAACCGAGTCCGTGTGCCACGAACCTGACTCGGTGAGCACGGAGAGCAGCCCGAGCATTCCCGTAACTCAATCGGTCTCTGCGCTGGCAGAGATGTACAGGATTGACATGCAAAGCACAGAAGCGGCTGTGTTGGTGTCAGGGACAATTAAGGTCCGTGCTTCCCTGCCCATTAGCTGTGTGATTCGGAGCTGCTGGAGAGGTTTAGTCATTCCTGTGGGGGATAAAGGACACGGATACTCTGTCTGGGGATATTGATTGAGAAGGACACAAACAGTAGCTAAGACACTTTTTCAGTGACACAGAAGTTGATGATTTACTGATTCACAGCAGAAAAGCTGCCTTGCCACCTTTGGTAATTGTTTGCATTGCAGATAGGGCCACGTGAAGTGACCTTATCAAATTAGCAAAAGCCCGGAGCACCGTACATCAGGTAAGTCACTGGCAAACTACACACCTGAGGTTATCATATGTGAATGTCTGCACATGCACACACACTCAGTGTTTCATCCTGATTGAGCACAATTTCTAGGAGCTCTTTCTACTATAGAGTAGTTCAGAGCTGGATTTCTGTTCAGCTAATCCCATTCTCTGGTGAAAAATCCCAAGAATCTCAACTCCTACTTCCGAACACACAAGAAAACTAAAACCCACTCCCCCTTCTTTTCCTCTACATAGTACAAAAGCAAAATTAAGAGACAAAACATTAGAGCAATCCTTGTAGGGATCCACAGGAAAAGGGAAACTGCCCAACTACTGGGGAACCACAGTGCTGTAGCAGAGCACAGTTGCTCCCTAGTTTGCTTGCAAGCCACAAGCACAGTAAAGCAAAGCCAATCCAAATGTGAAGCAAGCTCTCAGAAAGAGCAAGAAATGGGCTCAGCTGCTGGATTACAGGCCTCAAGAGACTCTTAATGGGCTACAGAGGCTGTCACCTGCAGGCTACTGTTTGGCTCAAATTCACACCGCCTGAAAGTTTTCACCAGATGATGACATGCTGTAGTCTGTCTAGAATAAACCAGTGCCTTCCTACTCTCTTAATTGTTCTTCTAACTCACACCAATTTTACTTCTGTGTCTGATTTATGCTTTCTACTAACCTACATTGGGATTTATTTTCTTTTTTTACATTTCATGCCTCTCTAGTAAATTCAAAAGCCACTGGTGTGAAGAGGACACCTTTTGAAGCAGTCATTTAACTTTGCTCAAAAAGCCAATGGCCTGCACATTCAAAGGCACAGGTCTCAGTGCTGCCACAAGGAAAAGTATGTGAAAACTTCTGTTCTTCCTTTTTAGAAACAGCTAGGGTTTACCACTGCATGTGGAAATGCTACCCATCATGTGGTAAAACTCTACACAGGCAAAGCAGAGCAGTTTTACAAGAAGTGTGGCTGAGCATCTTGCCCCCAACTTGTCTGGGGAGGGAGAAACACAATTTAATATAAGTGTGTCCACAGGGATTTGTAGCTTTTCTATTACAGTGTTCAACATGAACAATATATTTCATGGCATCCATTTTTTTACAGACTATTGTGATGGAACCACTCTGTTCCTCTTGAAGCTAATAGAAAATTCACTGTATAGATCAGTTGACTATATCCTGAAATAGATACATATTTCAGACCCATATATACCCACTGCACCTCCCTCTGAAATGCACTGATATATGAGGATGGCTAAATAACAAGCTAGAGTGGGAGTAAAACATTTTTCCCTAAACACTTCCAATTATTTGCATTTAACTCATTGGTGTGACTCCTGTTTAATTTCTGTGGCATTATTACCTGTGCAAAACTATAGTACCACTGGGGATAAATCAGGGCCAAGACTTTTAATGTCCCACCCTGGTTTCATGAGGCATTAATTAAGGTACCTCAGGAACACTGGGCATTCAATCTCTTCTTTTTTCTTAACTAATTAAAGAAAATACTTTATCTAAAACCACAACTTCTTTGATGTGGGTTACTCATACCTTCCTCCCTCCCCCCGAAAATGTTCAGCATTAAGCATGTAAATCATATTGAACATTACCAACCTAAGGGGAAGTGACAGATGACTGTGACTGCCATTAAATGTTTATTGCATCCCTGCCATGTAATGCAATTAGATGGCAAGGAACATGTAATGTGTATTGCTCTGGTGGGAGAATGGGGAAATTATTGAATTTTCTCTCTTAATCTATTTATATCTTGCAGTGGGGGCATTAGGTAGATTAAGCTAGGGACAGTGCCCCCATTCAGTATGCTAAGTAGTGTTTGTCACTCATTGCATTATATGGCAGTGACAGCCACCAGAGTTCCACAGATTGCAATAACACTGAATCAGAGGGGAAATGGCTGAAGAAGTCTTCTGCTAACCAAGTACTCCCTTAGTAGCCATTCTTAAATGCTTCTTTCTCTCAAATAAGGGGCAAAATCCCTGTCCTTGCCCACGTCCCCCACAAAAAAAAAAAAAAACCAAAAAAAAAAAAAACAAAAACACAAAAACAAAAAAAAAAAAAAAAAAAAAAAAAAAAAAAAAAAGAAAAAAGAAATCATTAAATCATTAACTCTGGTTATTTCTTTCTTTCCAGGGACTGGTGCTACAGCAGTTCAACCTGCATGACATGTTGCTTTAGTAGAACACTACTGTGCTCCTTCAACTGTGCTTTATATGCAGGTGGTTCTTCAGCCTCTACTGAGACTGAAAACTTCAAAGCTTAATGAACTCAGCTTCACAGCAGCTTCTGGAGGTATAGCAAGGTAAAAAGGATCTTCATGTTAAATTGGGGGCATGAAGCCATTAGAAGGTAGAAATACAAAACCACAAATAAAAGCAGGATTCAACATACCATTCCAGCTTTTCTATTAATACACACTTCTTGGCATTCAAAAATTATACATTATCTCTGCAAACTCCAGCTCAGACTCCATGTTTTCCTCAAGTATTCCCTACACTTTGCAGCCTGGCATCTGCAGAAGGCTCTGTTGGGGCAGAGGGGAGGTTATATGGCTTTGGCTCCTGCCACACCACAGCCCCAGGTCACATCCTGCTCTGTGGCAGTCCTGATGCTGAAGTCTCAAAGACTCAGTATGGATCTATCAGCAGGTGTTTTTTCCAAAAGTTAATTAATCCTTGGAACATCTGATCTCAAAACTGTCCTCACATTTTGCTAATTTGGGCCTCCTCAGCAGATTTCTAGTGTTTCCTGACTGGAGCATAGCAATGGTCGTTAATGACAGGCTAAGTGGCCAGCTGTGGCTCCTTAATACCTCACATAATTGCTGCTCTAACATCCTTCTCCTCCAAGCCTTGCATGTGTGTCTGAAGTAATGGATAGATAGCCCTAGAAACCAACAGCCTTTGTTCATCCAGACAGATCATATGTGGTCAGGAGCAATACAAGGCTTGTCTGAGACACCCTGCTGATGCACTTTACACTGTGACAGCACCATTTAAAGTGTATCTTTCTCAGAGGGTTAACTCAGCACTTGCTCTCTGTGTTTGAGCTCTGGGCTTAACTCAGCACAGCCTTACGTGCTCTTCCTGAGCCTGCTTCTCCTCACCTTACTCTACGTGGGCAGGAGCATGTCTGGGGTTTCTGAAGTCCTGTTCCACTTCTCTTCGTGCTGCAATCAACTCTGCTCCTCTGACGAAGTTTCCCAGAAAGCTGTGGAAGGACATGGCCATCTGCCTGGCCCCACGGCAGAAGGCACTGGAAGACTCCTCATCCTTATGTGACAGCCTGTGTCATCTACAGACCCATCCTAGGGGAAATGAAACTGAACCCCTGTGCAAAGCCATGGCTGCCAACCCAACGTCACAGAACAAACAGTGTAATTTATTTTGTTAACTGCCTCAGACAGCTTTTTCCGCAGACCCACCACTCCGTAACCCCATCACCTCAGTGCCCTCGTGCCAGGCAGGGTGCTGCAGTCACAGCCATGCCTAGCACCCGACAGCCTTGAACCAGCTCCAAAGGGCGTGCGGCTTCACATTTGGTGACAGAGAACTTGCAGCCCTGCTAGCACTGACTGCGGCGGCCCCTCACGTGCCAAAAGTCTCAAGCTGCTCCTCTCGCTGATTGCGGATGCTTGGGGTGACACTTGGAGCTGCTGCCACCTCCTTCAGTACCAAAAGCCACACAGTAGAGAGAAGTCTAGGCAGAGAAAGTTCCACCTTTGCTGGGCAGGCTGGTTACACTTATTATTATATTACTCCTCTTGTGGCTGCCATATGTGATATTTCAGGGGGATTCAAGTCACTCCACTTTAGGAAGAGATCTAGGCCAGGAACTTGTAAAACAATGAGGACTATTCTGAACTCACCTGCTTGTCCTAAGAAACTTAAGAGTCATCACTAAACCGGGCTTCTACTCAAAATTTACATTTATATGTTAAAAACCTAACAGGAGCAAGGACCTTCCATGAAGTCTTTGTGCAATCTCTCCAAGATCAAGGATCGTAGAGGTGGAAAGCTTCTTTCCTGAGAGTGGGCAATTGTCAGGTGAGACTGTAAGTGCCCAGCAAAACCAGAACCATTCTGCTGCTTCCCACAGGCTTTGGAGCAATTCGGTTTTCACACCTTCTGCTTTGTCAGTTGAAATATTTGAATTGCTCTGTCTAATGATGGGTGTATATTCACAATGAAAATCCCAGTCCTTCTTACAGTGTTGTTTTTGACACTGAGCACAGGAATGCTAAAAGTTTCTGACTGACACCTTTTCATTAAAGTGAGAAAAAACTGCACACATCTATCAAACCTCTAGATGCAATAATGTAATATGATTATTGCTAAAAATAAGATCAATTCATGGTACAAAAATCAATTCCAGCAATTTCCAGTTCTAGATATATTGCTTTTATGTCCTTTTGTGTACAGTACTTCAACTAAGTGAAAGCTGACACTCAAAAGCTCTCATATGAAAGCTCACCTTTTCAAGAAACTAATATAAAAAAAAATATCTCCTCAAGCTGTTAAAGGGGACCAAATAGAGCTCACCTGAAAAAAACATGCAATATAAAGTCAGTAGAGCTGCAGTTGTTGATATGTGGGCAGAAGCCTTTCCATGTAGAAAGGCTCACTCTCCTATTTCCCAGCACTACAGTAATCTGCTGGCAGATAACTAAGCTGTAAGATATAAAGGCAAAACATGTATTTTCTTGAATCAAGACAAAGGAAACTCTGTCTGCCTCTCAGATTTGGGAGATTAACACTATTATGAAGGAAAGGTTTTATTACCACATGTAAACTAGACTTGGAATACCAAAGAGTGGAATAATACTCCTGTGGAGCCAATGAAACACCACTTTGAATTGGCAGGTCATTGCATTTTGATATTTTTTGGCACTGCAGAGCATCTGCAAACCCATCATGCTATCTGATAATCTTTTGGTATTTGATAATACAGTACTAAAGGCACAAGTGAACAAAAGGCAGCTGGGGAATTATTTGTGAATTATATGATATTGGTATTCAGTAATTAAGCCTTAGAATTAGTTGGGAGAGGAGAGCATTAGACTTCAAAATTGCTCTACTGAGTACAATATTTGTCTTCTGTGTCAAACACATTTATTCAACTGAGTCATGCAGATCTGCTTCCAAGCTTTGAGACTTAATGCTTAGTGAAGGGCTCGAAAATGACTGATTCCAGCATTTACCATTCACTCACAGCTGAACTCCAAACCCCTTTTCATTCCCAAACTTTAGTAGGCAAGCAGGATTGTAAGAATTCTGTGCTTATTCTTTATGTATAAGTATATCCTGGTTTGTGTAATCTCATGTAAAAAATACCTATTTCTCTGACTCCTTGTTTGACTGTAAGCTTCTGTAGGTAAATGTTTCCCACACAACCTTGTTTTTACTGAAGCCAGTTTACGAAAATCCCACAAACTTCACACAGAGCTGTCAGACAGTAAATGCTTGTCCAAGACTGCTAAAATGAAGTGGTTCACCACCTTATAAAGAAGGTATTCATTAGAGCATAGATTTAACTGAAAATAAGAGAAATTATGGACAACAAAGAGAAGAATTTCATTGTGAAACTGATGCAAGGGACTATAAAACATCTGGAAAATGTTATTGACTTCATTGGCTAAAATCACAGAGCATGCTATCTATCCTCTGAGAGCTGATTCTCCTTGACTTAAAGGGGAAAGACAACCTCAAGCGAGATACCAAATGAGTTGTTACTCAGAGTAAGCGGGCACTCCTCATGCAGGCACTGATAAAATACCAGAGGGAGCTCTCGCTGTGCTGGCTCTCCAAGGGGGAGACAGCCAGACTAAGCTCCTCTCTGATGGGTCTGAACATCACCACTGACAGTCATTCCAGAAACACAGCCCAAGAGCTGAAGCACTCCGCAGCCTCCATCACTTATCACCACTGCAGATACTCTGAGCAGATACTCCTTCTGACTTACCCTCTTTCTTCACTCCCACCCTCCCCCACTTGCAGAAAGAAAAGCTTTGTTTGAAGTCTCACAGATTTTACTGTTTTCCATTTTTTTTCTCCCTTAGAGAGATTTAAAATGCTCAGGTATTTTTGTCTAAACAAATATTTGCAATTATAAAAGAATAGTCTACACTCAGATAAAATGCCTAATGAGATGATAGAGGCAGAATGAAGTGGCCGAAAGTGTTATAACTAGACTGGAAGACTACACTAACATGTTTCAGTTGCTTTTGTCCCTACTCTCCTCTGATATTCTCCTGGGCACTCAGCAGTACAGATTCAAACAAGCTGAAAATCGGCCCTCCCCACCCTGTTCTGAAAAGCAAACAGTACTCTGCCATTGAAACAGATGTTTTGGTTGTGGGTTTTATTAATAATAGGAGTGTGTTGTGGAAAAGTCCTGTACAGGCTGGCTCACTTGTAGCTTCTCTTTGGTGTTCTCTGAAAAGGTAACGCCAAGGTGAAGTCCTATCCCTGACAATGCTAATGGAGGTCTTTCCACAGGCTGCTGTGGAAACAGAGTTTGACACCCACCGTGTCCTTCCTCCACTTCACACCATCCCCCCTGCTTCAGCTACCAGATCCACTTCACAAAACTTCTCAATTTTACCCGCCCCAGGCTACTACCGATGTTCCTCAACTTGTTCCCAAGACAAATCTGACTTTTATGTGCAGTGTAAGTCAAAGGTGATAACAAAGCTGTTGAGATTTATGTTTCCTGAAACCCAATAACTCAAAGGTGAATTTCAAAATAACCACAACAATCCTGATTGGTGCTGAAAAACAGCAGCATGAAGATAAAGTAGTGACAATACATGAATTATCATGTTCTTCTTTACAAGTTATAAATGGTCTTATTTCTTTCTTAGTTTTATTTACAATCCAATCTGAGTATTATCCATCTACGTTTGCTGGTTTCACCAGTATTCATGGAATTATTTTCATGGAAAATTTTTATGTACACTTTCCTCCCAAAGTCTTTGTGTTGGCAATATACCATTTCACCTGGCAAGGCATACAAAATATTAAGAGCCATTCCCGCTTCCTAGCGCTAGAAAATAGTGAATCATAAGTATGCTGCTGACACCCCTAGATATGCAATATCTTTTAAGTACAAATTTTCAGACAAATGATCAATCATACCACAACCCAATGGACTTTAAAGAATCACAAATAATTTCAGTGCTACCTTATGCAGATGCTGAAAAACAGTGGTGAGGATGACCAAAGGAATCACAGGAATTAAATCTAGTGACACACTGACAAATATGCTAATCCATGTTAATGCCTGTGTTTGCTCTAGGAGATAAAAACCATTACAACTAATGACAGAATCAACCTTATCAACAGCATCCAGAGAAGCAACAAAATATTTGGATAGCTGCTGGGACAGCTTCTGAAAATAGTCTGCAGAATTCAGCCAGAAGCTTTTTAAAGCTGGTTTCTGGGGATGGGTTTTTTTAAGATAGTCTCCTCATGTCCAGAGCCACTGCAAGAGGTAAACCTGCTGCTGTGACCACCCTTAAAAGTGGTATGCAGAAACAAAATATGGCAGTGAAAAGCATGGAAATTAACTGAAGGTTTGAGAAACTCCAAAAATAATCACATTTAAACCCACAATATTGGGAAGAATTGAGGGGCAGAAGGAGGTAAGGCGCAAGGCAGAGATAAAACTCCTGAAAATTATTTCACATAGTCATAGGAAGAAGAAAAAGTTGGAAGAAAACGCTGAGGTTATGCTGGAGAAAATTTAACATGCTTTAACATATTTCTGCTTTCATTTGTATTATGCTTGGGAAAGAGTGAGAACAGACAGCTATGAGGGACACTGTCTAAATACAAAGCAGAGAGCAAACCCTAGCAGCATGTCTCTTAAAAAAGGAAGGAAACTTGCCAGTTCTCAATTACATGCTTTCATTGGTCAAACTCACATACAAAATAGTTTACACAACACCCCAAAGATGCCTGCATGTATTTTTGTAGTCAGAGAGCAAGCCAACAGCAGAATTATTTTTGCTGGGAGACTCAGAATGACTGGAGAGCTCTGACTCCCAGATCTGGTTTCCATGCCACTCTTTACACGCCAATGAAGTCTTGACTATCAGCACACACAAATGAAGAATTTCCAGAACTCATAAAAAGCAGCAGGTTTTTTTTCTTGCAGCAGGGCTGATGCCAAGAAAACTGGCAAATATTAGATTAATTAAACTACATATGCAAATATAACTAACAAAACAGCTGCAAGAGATTAAGGCAGACAAATGTGCTGGTATATCCTGGTATACCCTCTCTATAAGTTCTGGAGTGTGTTTTGGATACTCAGGTTGTCTGAAGACCTGATTTAATATTCCAGATTACAAACCAGTAACAAGTATGGTTCATTGCTTACCACAACAGACATCCTGGCTGTTCTGCTGCGTCTTTCATACCTTTCCTTGAAACAAAGCTGCACTTGTTAGGGACGTTTTTAAACATTTTCCATAGAATAATAGGATGATGCAGGTTGGAAGGAACCTTAGAGATCATCTAGTTCCAACCCTCCTGCTATGGGCAGGGACACATTTTGCAAGCCCAGGTTGCTCAAAGCCCCATCCAGCCTGCCTTGAACTGTTCCAGGCATGGGGTACCTACAACCCATTTCAGTGGCTCACCACCCTCACAGTAAGATTTCTTCATAATATAAATCAGTTTAAAGTCATTATTCCTTATCCCAGCCTTTCACATGCCCTTGTGAAAATACCCTCTCCATCTTTCTTGTAGGCTTTCTTTAGGTACTGAAAGGCCACAATTAGGTCAGCCCTGAGCCTTATCTTTTCCTGCCTGAACAAACCCAATTCTCTCAATATTTCCTCATAGGAAAGGTGCTCCATCCCTCTGATCAGCTCAATTTTCCTCCTCTGGACTCATTCCAACAGGTACACCTCTTTTCTGTGCTTGAGATCCGAGATATTATTAATACATAATTGACTGACTATTGCAACACCTCAAAATATTCCACAGAAAGACAAAGACTAGATATGGAAAGCACAGTGTCTCCATGTCATTAGAAGTGGGCAGTTGTATTAGATATATAATTCCAGTTTCCCAGCTCAAGCATTCACCCTACCATGTATAAATTAAGTGAAGCAGATTTATTTGCAGTATAATGTACTGCACCATACATTAAATGACTGAAGCAGATTTATTATGTGCTAGATGTGAAAACAGCCTTTTTAAAAGTATTTTCAATAATCCCAGTATCAAAGCAAGATTTAGAGTGGTAAACTGTATAATAAAATACATTTAAGGAAAGAACAAAACCTTCAACTATTTTCCCTACCCTGTGTAAATGAATGGCATTTCTGAATTTAATTCATTCATAAGCAAAGGTCCCATACAAAATCTCATTGACACTGAATTCCAACTACAATGTATTAACAAAGACATAAGTGGTGTGTAAGTCACTCTCTAGCCATTAAAAATTATAGCATTACACCAAA
>VXBB01014296.1:6735-28308 GCA_013399915.1 Illadopsis cleaveri | reverse complement strand
GTACTGCACCATACATTAAATGACTGAAGCAGATTTATTATGTGCTAGATGTGAAAACAGCCTTTTTAAAAGTATTTTCAATAATCCCAGTATCAAAGCAAGATTTAGAGTGGTAAACTGTATAATAAAATACATTTAAGGAAAGAACAAAACCTTCAACTATTTTCCCTACCCTGTGTAAATGAATGGCATTTCTGAATTTAATTCATTCATAAGCAAAGGTCCCATACAAAATCTCATTGACACTGAATTCCAACTACAGTGTATTAACAAAGACATAAGTGGTGTGTAAGTCACTCTCTAGCCATTAAAAATTATAGCATTACACCAAAGAGAATGGAATGTCCTCAGAATCCCAGTCTTTCTCTTCATGTTTGTATCCAGCCATTCGCCTTTTTTATCTCTCTGTCTTTTTGTCACTGTTTTCTGTAACATCTGGGAGTGTCTGTTTTCCTGAATGTGTACTGCCTGGAAATGCAGTTGAAGACAGTGTATACAATTGTGTTTCCTACTTATATTATTACTGGAGTGTTGCAATCCAAAAACTTCTTGGCATCCTTTATCCCTAAATCTTTTTTTGATCAATAAATAAAAGAATTCTCCAGCTTATATGAAGTGGATAGAAACAAAATATTAGCAGCCAACAAAATGTTTCTAACTTTCAAATACATAAATCTCTTCATGTATTGACATGTGCAAATGCAAAGAAGTTTAACCAAAATGTTCCATTAAAAGCAAAATAACCAAACCCCTATTCTTTGTGTTATTTACACATGAAAACAAAAGGTAACATGTTTGCCTGTCCCTTTTGGATTCACTTACATCCTGCAATGCATTTTAGACATTTCAGGTAACCCTGCAGTTTTTGTAAAATATCTCAGAAGGTTATTCCAGCTCTTTCCTGAGAGTGCTCCCACACAGAGAGACTCAATCAATGGAATTTGTAGGTATTATCTTCCAAAGAAGGAAATGAAGAGACTCTAATGTACTGCAGCACATTAGAGGAGTAGGAGTATCCACTGTCCTCCAGTTTCATAACCACCAGAGCCTGAATGATCACTACTCAAAACATAAACCAGAAAATAGAACACATACTATGACTTAAAAAAATGCATAAAGGAGAACTGCCCTGTACCTGTTTCCTGCACTGAGAAAGGCAGCAACATCCAGCCCTCAGTTTCATGGCACCTAATAGAACTGCAAGAGCTGAGCTGAAGATCAGTTCTGTATTTTGGGATGTGTCTCTTTACAGGCTGATTTCATAGTGTTCTGAAGCAGACAGGAGCTCCAAACTGGGAAGGAAAGCCATTCACATTCTGGGCACAGGCAAAGCCTTGATGTGCTATCTAATGCCCCTCCAGCAGCTCTAGAGCACCCACCATCTCCAGCCAATTCTGCCCTCTTCAAATACAACTGGTGCCTGACACAGGGGTGAAGAGAGGACACTTCTCTTGAGTAACTGCACCAAGACCATGAGGGACTCCCAGCTGTGCAGATTTGATGCAGTGTTGCAGCATGGCTGCTTCCTATGAAACCCAGCACAGCCTTCCCTTGAGCACAGCCTCCATGGGGCACAGGGGCAGTGGCCCAAATGAATCCTCTCACCTTCACAGCTAAAACAGTGTTGGAAATGCTCTGGGAAGACCTGTGCATCTGGTGAAGAGAAAAGGAGGCTTTTATGAAGGGAGTGAGTAACAGCAAAGCTACGTAGCAGCCCCATCAGAGTCACTGAACCTCACGTATGCGAGCAAGCAGGCTGAAGTAAAGCACTTGGCATGGGAGCAAATCAGGCAGGACTGGTCCTCAGAGGCACTGGCAGAGCTGGACCAATGGCTCAGCACAACAGGGCTTCTCCAATTGGGCATTTTATCTGTATCTTGCTGACTGCTGGTGAGGATGAGTGGCAAGGCTGAGCTGGGCCAGCAGCATTTAAGCTGGACACAAATCAGACCGTAGTGCAAAAATCCACCACCCAGTTCCTACATTCTCCATAGACTTTTCATGGAAACAAACACCACCATCAGCCATTTTCATACCACAAATTACTTCCATGTTTTCTGCGAGCCCACCAGAGGGGAATTCCTGTGTCTGCTCACTCCCCAGTCCTGCCTCCCGCTCCTCTGGTTTCCATCTAAAATGGAGATAATTATACTTGCTTTCTTCAATATGTTTTTCCTACTGCAAATAAAAATGCACAACATTCACTCAAAGGCATCTGAGCTTTCACTATGCGAAGGCACCCTTTCTCAGGGGGCATGAGCTTTGTATTTCATAGCCAAGACAGTCTTCATTAATTTCAACGACATAAAAAGAAAATATGTTTAAGAAAGTAATGGACCAATGCAGTGAAAAGTCATCCCAGATTTTATTATGCATAGTTTTTAGGTTAGTGGATAATTTTTTTAATCCATTGTGTCATATTTAATGTTCTACCAAGCCAAATCTGTAGATATCCCCAGTTCTTTATATTTTTTTTTTCTCTGCTAGCTTAATACACTGGGTCAAGTGTGACTACTGTTTATTTTAACTTTACAAAATTGATCCCAGCTTCATATTTTTGAGACAGATTGGTCCACTTTGGTACATTTCCAGAATAAATCCTGCCTGTTCTTTTAAAGTGAGACAGACTTTTGACATACCACCGTTGTGACTGCGGAAGGCATTTCTGGCACACGTAGTGAGTGATTGACTTCTCTGCATGTTTTCATAGTGATAAATATGAGGGACCATTAGGCAGGAAAACAAAGTGTTCCCCCCAAAAAATCTCAGCTAAGCACATTTCAGAGAGAACGGGTTAGTACAGATACATCATGCTCTCTTTTCTCTGCTAAGAGGTATTTAATTCCACAAAATTCACTCCCTCCCACATAACTTAAACCGCCAAAATGGAACATTCTACTTTCCTTTTTCTGCACATGTAAAAAGAACAGGCAATCTTGCCAAGGTTAACTATACAATCTTGTTAGGCTTCTACAGATTTCATTAATACCTCATAAAAGAGAATCAATAAAACTCCTTGCACATCAATATAAAAAATGATCTTTCGATTTACTCTTTAAGATACAAAAAAGAGAATCTTAATCAATAGACATTGTCAAAACTTCTCTGATAAGAGCTTCTGCAACTGGGAGTTTAGATTAAGAGTTCTTCAGAAAAGTTCTGTTTCTGGTCTGAACTCCTTCCTAAAGATCTGCTTTTGATTCTATTGGGAAACTTTGTTGGGACTACTCATTTTAGGCTACACACAACCTTGCAAGACTGCATATTAGAAGTGTGGGATTACTTACACACTGAAGCACAGATCCTTGTATAAGTGTCATCACAATCAAAAGGTTAATAGGACTGCTCACAAGGGAAAGGATTTATACAGAACTGTGCCTTTAATCCCACTCTTGCTTCAAATTTTCCTTTGACATGTTTCCTTGTGCATGAAAGTCCACAATGCTTAAACTGCCTTTTTCAGTTCCTTTTATGTAATTTACAGCTTAGCATACCCAGCAACCACACCAAAATGACATTTTCCTAAGCATCCCAGCAGGAGAGTTGGTAACAAATAGCTTTGTCCTGGCACCAGTGTCAGCACTCAAAAACAAACTTCTGATCCACAGTCTTTTCACTGATACTTTCCATCTATTTTGCTTCAAATTCCTCAGTCAGACAGCTTGTGGGGTCCCACTTTACATTGCTTTTGGGTTTTACAGTGTCCTCTCGCATTCAAATACAATAATTGTAGCTCAGGAACCAGTTCAAATAATGACCCACTGATATCTTTTGAATGGCTAGATGGACCAATTCATAAAATTGTTCTAAGTCCCCCCTCCCACTTCTGAAAGTTTTCTCCTGTGGATAAGGAACTGTCTCACATGAAAAACAAACAAACAATCCAAACCAAACAACATCAAGAGATAACCTGGTGGCAATAGTAAATATTTTTCTTATTTAAAGTACCTCTGTTGCTTAATGTATCTCCTACCCACAATATAACAGATAGTTCATATAGATGATGACACATTTATTTAAAAAGCTACCAAATCTTAAGTTCATGTGACTTTTGTTTTGCTTTTCAACAAGTTTTTTCCTCCCAGCCTGTCTTAGGTCATCCTGAATAGTCTTCCAGAATGAACTAAGGATCCTGAGGTCATTCCTGAAGCAGGGAAGCCCAAAGCCTCTTATGTCAGGGCCACATTCAGTTCACTGGATTGTGAACAACTAGTGGTGTGGGATGACTGTGGGGCCATTCACAGTCACTAGGCCAGACCAATCCTCTTTGTGTGTGCTGGTGTCCTAACCAAATGGAGCAGCAGCTCCTTTATCACTACCTTCTCCTTCTTGACTCAAGTATCCATGCACAACATTACCTGACCTTTAAACAGACTGTCTGCATGTGTTTGTATCTGTCTCGTGGTTTTGAAGTGGCTAGTAAATACATACTAGTCTACTTCTGCCTTTCTCCAGCATCAAATCGCACAGGTTTGTTCCCATCCCAAGTTTTCATGCAAGAGAAAAGAATGTTTAGTCTATTCCTTGTATTTTGGGGTGAGGAGGATGCTTGAACTTCTTTATACAGTACAGTATTTGTCTTACCACCTGGGAAAATAATAAAGCCTACAGTGTATTCAAAACTCTTAACTCTACAAAAAAAGTATGTTTTCCACTGTTACTAATATTTGAAATCATTAATCCTAACAGGTTCATTTTTTTTGTGTTTTAATTTTCCATTGCCTACTTTGATAGAAGACAATGAGGACAATCAAGTTTTACTTCTGTTTCTGTAAATACCCTCTAAGATGATCAAAAGTGATTGGTCATTGCCATAGCAAGGAAGATGGTCTTGATAGTACACAGAAAATTAATCTCAGGTTTTGTTCAGAAGCAGGGTGACGTTCTGAGAACAAAAAACTGCAGAGAGTTGGGTAAATGTGAACATACAAGCTCTTCATTTTAATTACTAAGTCTTTGAAGAGACTTTGCATCAGTGGGATAGTGGGCGATTGCAAAAACTTTCAAAGAAGATTTTTTTTAAAAGATAAAAAGCTTCAAACAACTTATAGTCATAAACCAGCATTTTAACCAATAATTGCCCTTCTAGATGCCTATCTTTTCTTTAGGCTCTCCTTAGTGGGACAAGATCTTGTAAAGATACAAACATTTTCCTCCTCATTTTAGGGATAAATAATCTCTCTTTGTTAACATTAGGACTGCTCTCTGATGTACTTCACAGCATCTGCTCCCTTTTCTCCCCAACTCTTTTAAAAGCATTCTTAGAGTCACGGAAATTTTTTCTGTCCAAACAGACCAGATAGAAATCTCTCCTCCAGGAAAGAGTCTTACAGCAACCCTGACTGTTAACAGCCCTCAGCTGGAGCAGAACCGAGGCACTCAACTCGGGAAAGCTGTGCTGGTTTACATAAAATGAGAGGTTCAGCTGCAAGCATATTTTGTGAAGGCCAGCTCTTCTACTTAGTTCACCATTCTGAGTATAATCAAAAGTTTCAAAACCTAGAGCTTGTAGGCTGAAATTTATTGGGAACAGATGGGGCTAAAGAGCACACACAATTTACCTGTGTACCTAAATAACATAATATATATTTATAAGCATAAAACAGCTGGTCTCCATTTCCTCGCTAATGAAAACACCCTTGGCCTTCCTGAACTCTATACCTACACTGCCACAACAACTTGGTCGTCACGCACACAAGTCATATCTGTTGGCCTGAGTCATGAAAACCTGGTATTGCACAAATTTTCATTAATAATTTTGGGTCTGTTCTGGTTTCAGGTGGGATAGAATTAGTTTTCTTCCTACTAGCCGATATGGCACTTTATTTTGCACTTAGGATGAGACTAATGGTAGCAACACACTGATGTTTCAAGTGTTGCAAAGCAGTGTTTATACTGCATCAAGAATTTTTCAGTTTCTCACCCCACTCTGCCAGCAAGGAGGCTGGGGGTGCATAAGAAGTTGGGAAGGGACACAAACAGGCCAGCTGACCCCAAAATGTTTATTTCATACCATACCTGTTGTGATCAGTATAAAGTGAAGGGGAAAACCAGACAGGAACTGCTGCACAGGAACTGGCTGGGTATTACTGGGCAGGTGAACAATTGCACTGTGCCTCACTTGTTTTGTATATTCTAACTATTTTATTGCTTTTATTTTCTCTTCCTTTTCTGTCCTATTAAACCATCTTTATCTTGATCCATGAATTTTATTTTTTCCTCCTAATTCTCTTTTGCCATCCCACGGTGTGGGGATGGAATGAGCCAGTGGCTGTGTGGTGTTTGCTACCTGCTGTGTTAAACCAAAACAGGCTCCTACAGCAAGGCGCAGCCTGTCAATTAAATTATGGCAGCAGCTGAAATCTAAAGGTCACATCATCTAATATGAAACAACACAGCATTTGATAAACAGCACAAGTCAGAAGAACTAACTTTTGAAGGTCGGACTATTGCCAGGTAAAACGCTGAACTCTTGCAGGTAAGCGCATCTTCCCAAATGATATTTCATGGGCAGGAAGACATTTCCTTAGCAAGATACTTGCATGAATCTTTAAGCTGGGTTTGTGGGAAGGAAACACGTAGGCTTACATAAGCTATTTCAGTCCAGAAATTCCTTGTGGTTAGTTAATTATACATACTAATAACTTCCCAATGACAGTGTCTGGATGCAGCCTGCATATACACACAACAAAGCAATTTAATATTGTTCACCCACTACAATGTTCTCAAGCAATGACTCACACTTCAGGGCAAGTTCTCATACTATAGAAAGTTAAGTATTGGGACTTCAGCTTTCCAAAATTAAAGTACTGCATTCAGGAACCCCTGTGATCTCTCTAGAGAGAGTTGCTACATACTCTGCAGCAACACCTTTGGAAATCAGATCCAGGGATCCCTAGGTGCCTGTAGGATGATGATAGGGACACCTAATACTGATCACAAGTATCACCATGTAGTTTTAAACAGATCAAAATATGTTGATGTATCTTAAAATATTGACCATCTAAAAGCAAGACCAAGGACCTCTCTTTACACAAACAGGCTTTGTGTATCTCTCAAGGATGCAAGGAGAAAAAGTAAGAACTGCTGTGACATATCCCAATGTTATTTCCTAACTCATAACAATTGTTAGTTGTGGTTTTAATTTGGGGAGTGGGATCCTAAGCTTGAGAGGTTCATAGCTCGGAAGGGGCAACATTCCTGATGAGCCTGGCACAGTTTTGGAGACTAATGTTTTTTTGAGAGAGTGCAAAGGCCAAAACATTTCAAAATTTATGTTAACTATAGCAGGGGAATCCAACTACAGAACAAATTCCCAAAGTGGATGTTTTTCAAATTTGCCCTTCTAAATAGTACTTTAGTTATTTTATTTCTTATTTTATTTTAGAGGTTAAAGAAGACTTCCAAGTAAACAAAAATTGCAAAATGTTGTCTTTTGCACAACTAGTTTTTAAGGTCTTTGCTTGGTGCAGGGTAAAATGACTTGAGAGATAATCATAAACCTTTTCCTGAACCTCCAAGGCACTTTCCTGAACTGGACATACCATGCACACAGTTTGAGCTCTCAAAGATGATTTAGTAGCCTCATGCAACACCAAATATTCTGCAGTAGCCAGATAATAGGTCACATTTTCTTCCTTCTTTTTAAATACTGGTTCAAAACCTTCCCAGACAGAGGGGGCCCAGTACATAATACAGTATCATAGGTCCCCTAGCAGTCCACTACTAGCCTGGCTCCTGGTCATCTTTGGTTTCTCAAGCCTTTGGTCACCTCAATTAACAGCATTACCAACTGCCTCACAGTGTCTTATGCACGTCTTTCAGGCTTAGTATACAATACACAGACATCCAGATAAAAATAGTAAAACTTTGAGAAAGACAAAGAGTATTGGCACTGCAATGCCTTTTCCAATGAAAAATGTTCATGGTTGTATTGAAGCAATTGTCCTGTGCCAATGTGAATGGCGTCATCTTGTTAGCTCCAGCATAATTTAATTACATAATTTTCCCAGCTCGTGAATGTGTCTATATTTACCTTTTCTATAATAAAATACAAAAATGATTTTTAAAAATAATTTTC
Source organism: Illadopsis cleaveri (assembly GCA_013399915.1). Taxonomy (NCBI): domain Eukaryota; kingdom Metazoa; phylum Chordata; class Aves; order Passeriformes; family Timaliidae; genus Illadopsis; species Illadopsis cleaveri. The sequence goes on along the minus strand of VXBB01014296.1, from coordinate 20,228 downwards.
AGGCAAAGTGGTGCAAGAGATTAAGAAGGAACATATGGTAAAAGTAATTTGTGACCTATGTTTTATCCTCAAAACCCAAAAGTGGATTCAGTACTAAAATCAAAGCACTCTAAGTATATTATGAAATATTTACAGCTGTTATTACTGCCTGATTTATGTGTGCCAGAGACCAGATTATTCAGGCTGGTTTCACAAGCAATATGTCAGTAAACAGGATTTTGTTTGGTAATTACATTAAACATGTCCATATAAGCTTTGAATTAATTATAAACTGTATTTTACTGTACTTGATAAAAGCACTAAGCAGCAAGAACTAACAATGGCAAAGAGGTCTCCTCTCATTTTCAATAAAGCTTTCCATGTGAAAATCCGTCAACATGAAAAGGTTGCTGCTTGTAATTAAAACCAGGCTTTAGTTCAGTACTATGTTTACATGTTATGTTCCAGAAGGGGGAAAAACGCAATTAAATTACTCTCCTTAAACCCTGTGGTTCGCCAACACACAGTCTGCTCTGGGCACGCTACTGATGTCAGCTTCAGCAAGGAGGACACAAACAATCGGGCCTGGCCTCATGACACATTTGAGAGTTTTGCACTACTAACACAGTGTGGTGAGGGTGCAAGGGAGCCCTCGAGATACATTCACAGGATGTTTGCAGTGGCTTTGTCTGCCCACATCAGGCATTTTCGCTGTGCTCCTGTCAGTACTTGCACAAGGCTTTGCTAATGGACAGATAATGACACAGCAGAGGCAGAGGAGGTTACAGCAGTACTTCACCAGGCTTGGGAGCGTGTCAGTGAGCAACTAATTACCCCTCTGCTCCAGCTCTCACATTAACTGACTAAGCCGCCCCTTGCCTGTCTCCACGACAGCTTTGTAGCACAAGGTCTATTTTCAATGCAGACTTCAAAGCGACTTTTCTGAATCAGACCTCCTGCCAAACCAGGTGCTAAACTGTGTTTCTGTGGGTGCCAAGACCACGGAATTGGGACCTCAGCCTGCTGGTTGCTTCTGAAGACGAACAGTAAGTGCTTCACCTGTAACACTTCTCAATACCAAGCACACACACTGTTTTATTACCACACTTTTCAATACTTTTTTTGATTCATAGAAATGGGTGAATGCTATTTGTTGTGCCACTGGTTAACTAGAATTTCAGACCGTAGGATACAAACACTATCTTGACACATTTAAAGGTTTTCACACTGCTGTAATGAGACATATTTCTTAAATAGCCAGGAAACAACTTCCTTCCATGCCAACCCAGTGCTTCACATGAGAAAACATCTTACAGACTTCAGTATAAACTTTTCTCAAACAAGGTCATATTATATTTAATGACAAAAAACCAAGCAGATAAGCAGCTCTGTGCTTATCCTGTATTACAGAACCCTGTACACTAGATTTGTTAATCTAGCTTTAATTCAGAAACCTGACACTCCCTGCTTTTCTTGTATCCATTTTTGTTTCTCATTAATGCAACCAGATGGTGACTTCAGTTTGATTACAATTCTGCCTACTTTAATGTGAACTCTTCATCTCACTACTATCAGATGACATTTGCTTTTCTTAATGTACATAGTTTTAGGAAAAGTACAGAAGTGCTATTGCTGTGTTACATGAAAAATTCCAATATACATTTAGCTGACATAGCATCAGCTGGTGTTTAAACTTGGCTTAGCTAATGGACTTTTAATGTCAGTAGGGTTGTGTGCAGTCACTGGCTATTAGCAGGAATGGGCCCTTTCTATAAAAATCACTTTTCCTCAAGTGTGTTGTTTGAACATTCCTTCCCCTGATTTAGTGACTGTCACCAAATACAAAACAAATGCAAGGACGCTGGAATCTACTGTTATCTTTAAAACCAACTTAACCTCAGCCTGGCCTCCACAAATGAAATATGTCCTGCAGTGGTACTAGTGAATACAAAACTTCAAAGACAAAAGACCAAATTTTCCTCGCCTTTCTGCAGTAAGTAAATCCCAAGCAATCCAGTGAAAATAATCCGACAGAAAGTAAATTTGATCACAATAATATTATCTGTTGATTTCCCTAAACAAAAAAAGGCAATGAAACCAAGTACTGGTAAAATAAGCTGATCAGTAAAACAAAGCAGATTAATAATGCACACAAAGTCACTTTGCCACTTAAATTCATTTTCTTTGCAAATGTTTCTCATAAATGCAAATTTAAAACTTTATTCTTGAGTCCACAAAATGATAGAAATGTTTATAAAGTAAGTCATTAAAGTAGGCATTTTAATTTTTTTTTTAAAGATTTGGAAGGCTTTATCTAATAGCCATGTTCACTACAAGGAATTAACATATAACTTTGGCAGGGGAGGGGGGCGGGGCGGGTCAGGGGGGGGGAAGAAAAAGATTAATACAGAAATATTTCAGGACAAGCAGCTGAGCAGTTTCACCTTTTCCAATGCTTGTGAAAGGCATATGGCACATCTCATTCTACTGCCTGCATGAGGATAACAACTGCTTTTGTTGCCAGCTACCAGGCTGCACTCCTAACTTAAAACTTCGAAGCCCATGCTCTTAGTGGCAGAGGTTTTTAGTTCAAAAATGATTGTTAAGGCAAGAAATTGCCACACATTTGTGTGTAATAGATACTTATGTGGATATCTCTCTACAGTTGGTGACATTTGGCTGTCAGCGTTCTTATCTAAAATATCGTAACAAAAAGCCAAGCAAAAAAACCATCTACTTGAAAGAATCTTGCCAACTTGTTTTCAAGTGAGGCACCATGTTAATCTCTCTACAGGAAAGAGTCACATTGCCACATGGAAAGGAAATGGAAAGCCTCAAAGTTATTCAAATTATCCAGCTTCAAAAACAAATACCAAAGCAAAAAAGAAACAACCTCATAAACTTGCCACTAAGTAGGATGAGATCAAGGTCTGTTCATCCTGGAGTCTCACTCTACTGTGCCAACATATTTTTAACACAGAAGCAGATCAGCTTCTGGCATGTGCTGGCTCTGAAATTAATGGAGCTGCATTTGGTGGTGGTCATAACCTGGCCTTGTACCACGTAAGTCTATCCTTGGTATAAACATTAGGCATTTTAAAAAGTAACAAAACAAAACTGATAGTGAAACTGACAGGTTCCGGTACCAAACTTTCTAGCTACAAACTTTCTAGTTACTTCGGAAGTAAGAAATTAGGAACTTCCTATTTGCTCCAGTACAGCTACTTTACACAATGAAGAGAAGGAAAACCTGCACTCCTATTCTTGCCAGCAGAGATCTGCTGCATAAGAAGATTGCTGCACTTTTTTTGAGCAAGAGACCAAAAAAGTTACCCTCACCTTCAAAAACTGGTGAGGAAGCAGAAAGGAAGTCCCTCAAGCTAGGTTTGAAATGTCTACATGAAAAGAATTTGTAATGGGGACTATGATTTGTCAAAAAATAGTGCAGCTTTGGGGCCAAAAACCTCTGAGCAAGGAATACAAGTATTTCATGAGACAATTCAGCAAAATTTTCTGTGAACAGCACTTGTAGAAGGGCAGAGTCTTCCCCATTTAATTACAGAACCATTCCTTAACCAGACAGAATTCTAGTTCCCACAATGAACCCTGATTTTCAGATTAAGTGGCCAAGTTTAACAGAGGAAACTTTATCTCTTCCTAGCTGAAAGCACCAGAGAGTTTTATCCTATTAACAGAGGTTCATGCAGCAGAGATTTCTCTATAGTCTCATCTGAGTGCAGACATGAAATTTCAGTCTGGACACCTCACTGTTTGCCTGTTAGCCTCAGCTATTCACTGTTAGTCACAGCCGCTCATCTTTTGTATGTGTGGAGCAACCAGAGACACACAAAGTTGTGGGAAAAGGGAAAGATGAGAGGGATACATCTGTGCTGACTCCATGAGCAACTGGCAAAACTTAGATACACTAATGAAAGACCAAATTCATTCAGACTAAGGCAGTGTGCACATCTGTACTTGGAATTACCCCTGGTAAGTGCCCACACTTCAGTCAGTGTAGGTAAATATAGTACCCATGAGAACAGAATTAATCTTCCTTGCTATTCTGTCCCACTTCTTACTCCTTGATTTCAGTACAACTGAACTGCAATTAACTCATTTAGTGAGACTGTACTTTATTTTCACTCACTATGTAAACTTTCCAGTATAAACACATATGTTGGGAGTGGATAAGACATGCGACTTATTTAAACAATAGATACACCATATCATAAAAGTGCAGCAATTCATATTCCAGTCATTATTTTAGCAAACTGATGACTGGAATATAGCTCTCCAAGAAGCTTTGAATTACTAATAATCCTGTGGTGATCCCCTTTCACTGTCTCATGTGAAATGCACTAAAACCAAGCAAAGAAACACCTGGGGAACAACTATCAGTTCAAACACGTTTCCAAAATGGCTGCAATAAAATCAACCTCTTCTGACAGATCATTTAAGGCTTACTTGCACATTTCCTTGTATCTAGCTGATGAAATTCAAGATTTCTCAAACAATTGCATCCAGCACTCAGGGGACCAAGGAAAACGCCAGCTTTCCTTTTTCTCAAAGGATACACCGCTAATCCACTGAGATTAACATTTCAACCTCTCACTCAATACAAGACGAAGAAATAAAGCTACTTTACTTCTTGAAAATAACTAAAAAGGGATTGGCAGGAGCTACCTAACAAGAAAATGCTCAGCTGTTGCCAGGCCAGTGAAATCTATCTGAGCTCCTTAGCATAATTGTTGAAAATGTTCCTGCAACAAGAGAAAAAAAGACACTGATTTAATTGCCTAGGCAACCTCACAGCTTTTATAACTCATAAGGCAACAGAGTCCTCTGGAGCATAAGTCATTCAATCAGATGAATGAAGTACAGTTGAATAACATAGTCATGAATCTCAGATTAAACCCAAATGAAACAAAACAGCCCAGGACAGTGACCCTTATTCCATTTACAACAGTGCTGCAGTCATGCGCTGGATCTGCTCTTCCTCCTTCCAAATTTGAGATAACGCTATGGATTGTATTGGGCAAAGCAAATCCTTCCAAAGAGCCTGCCACCAGAAAGCCAGAGCTTCCAGGAAGCATCACTGTTTCTCAGCAACAGCATATACTTTTGCCTTTTCCTTTGTTCTGATTCTGGCCAGGACATGGTTAATTTTTGCAGTAGCCAGGAGGAGGTATGGCTAGGACCCAGAGATTATACTATACCAGCTCACTCCCATTTTCCAGGGATGAGGTGAAGGGCTCTTTTCCAAATCTGGGTAGTGTGGCAGATGGAGTGGTCAGGCATTGCTGTGGTCAGGGAGTTTCCGTGTGAATCATTCGTCTCTTTCTCAGACCTTCTGTCATCAGCATTGTTGTTGTACATTCTCTCATCTAACTGCTGCTTCCAGTAAATTGTTCTTAGCTCAACCCATGATCTTTACATTGTGTGCCTCCAATTCACCATCCCACCTCAGGGGAGGAGAGAAAGGAGGAGGGAGAGAGCGAGCAGCATGTGGTTTGGAGGGTCCTAGTGGGAGAGACTAAACTGAGGAGTACCATTCCTAACCCATGGCATCCTTTTACACATATTTCTAGATTACAGCAGATATAAAGAAACCATCTGTGAGACTCAAGAAATTCAACATTGAGAAGGTACCTGAGAGCCTTCTCAACATAGCATTTCCTCTGCAGCATCTCCTCTTCCTTCAGACAAGGAGAATGGACTGGAGCACCAGTCTTGGCTACTCAGAACACTTGAGCTCAGGTTCTGGTTTCCCTTATGCATTTGCTCTGCACACTTAGGCAATTCCCCCAGACCTCTCCACCAAACAGTGATAAATACAGCAAGCTTCCAAATCCAGCAAGATAGAGATAGGATACCTAAGGCAATATTACGAATAACAGCTTCACATTGTCTCCAGCAACACAAGCACGTAGTAAAGCTTTCCCAAACACACAACTGTAGATATTCCCCACAGAAGGTATCTGTGACAAGCAGGCACAGCTTTTTGGGTGTCTTTCCTGTCCTGCCTGTGTAGGACTCACAACAAAGGAAAGTGAGAATTTTGAGGAGGTGCTGAGGCACTGCAGCATCACACACTGACAAGGGAGATGTCCTTGCCTTGATGGGACTGTTGGGCTGCCGTGCAAGCTAGAGCAGCACTGCTTGTATTTAGGGAGCAGCAAAGGTACTCACCTAAATTCAGCATTGCCTGACACTCCCTGGTGGAAATAAGGGCATGTCTGGCACCACTGAGAATCTGGGTCTCCACCTCAATCTGCATCACAGTGAAATCAGTGTGATTTACCAAAAAAAAACAAAAAACAAAAAAAACCCAAAAATCCACACCAAACCAAAAACAAAACAGCAAGATCTAAAGAGCACTGTAAATATATGCCTTAACTAGTGCTAACCAGGACTGTAAATGAAGTCTAACAGTGAGGTTTTTCACTAGGCTGGCTGAAATATGTGGAAAAATGTAAATGGAAATGAAATCCGTTGTTGTCAGAAGACTTCACAACTTTTTAACTTCTTCATTTTCACTGAAAACATAACACATTTTTCAGAGAGCATAAATACAAATAGTTTGGACAGTAGGGTAAATATTCAGGGCTTTTCTCTAAAATAACTGAATTTTTTATGGTTTTGATTAAGAGTTCATCCTTTTTTTCCAACCTCCCCTGAGCAAATAAACAAAAAAGGAATCTTTTTTCTCTTTTGTTTCCACCTAGATTTTCCATGTTGATAAAAAGGGTATTTCTAAGTGAGACTGTTTTTGCATGAAGTTCTATCTCCCCAGCCAAAACTTTTAGATAATGTCCCAGGCCATAAAGGGACTCCCCAAATCCTGGCACTTGATGACTTGGGAGGAAATCCCATATTTCCTGCTTAACGTCCATGTGATTTGGGATGGAGTCATAAAGGCAAACAGGAAGTTGTTCTAGTGATGACTACCTAGGGAGAAAGCTATATACAAGAATCTCTGAGGTTACTGGAAGCTGGGAAAACCTCTGGCAGCTCCTGCCCGCTGCTCCCACTCACTGCACCTTACTTGTGCACGTTGTTTGTACAAGCAGAGCTAGCTTTGAGGAAAACAACTGGAACACAGCTGCAGTTTGGGGCTTTCCTTTAGCTCCTCCAGCTAGTGTGCACACACTAGCTGTGTGGTTTTATGCTACATCCTCACATCAGAAAGATAAATCTGAATACAATAACCGCAACAGATCTTCTGCAAAATATTTAACCAAACCTATCACAAACCCAACAACAATACTCAATAAATCATCTCTCCACCACAGCAGTAGAGTTGGGGGCTGGAGTACCTCCAGATGACCCCATTAAATTAAACACAGAGGAATAAAGCATGCTCAAAATCAAGGGGAATTTTTTTGTTCCTATTTATTTTGTGTAAAGTTCTTTATATCATTTCCCTTTTTAGCATAATTTCAGATGCTTGCTTGCAAGTGATGTAAATTAAGTGTTTCTTTGAATACAGTTTGCCTCCCAGAAGACTTAATAACATTTCCTTCAGATTGCTTCTTGGACAATGTTATGACGGAAAGATCCAGGGGTGCCTGCTCCTGAGACTGGACTCTACTGAGCACACACAATAAATCACTTAAAACACCACCATTCCTTCAGTCCCTGGAAGCAGCGGCACTGAACTGTGCCTCTGCACAACATTATCCTGACACTGCACTGATGGAGGTTATGGCCAGCTGGAAAACCACAGCTCGTCTCCTACTCCTTTCCTTTGATTCTTGACTTGTACTTGAGAAGCTGTTTCGTACCTCCGAGCCGAATGCGCGGCAGAGCCGGCTAATGCAATTGACAGACGCTGTAATTACTGCTTCACTGGCACCCGTGCCAAGATCGCTGCCTGCTAGACTTGAATACCTCCACTGGGTGGCTAACAAGATGTGCACTTCACAATCCGGCACAGCCCTCTCCCCACCCTGAAGAGAGGAAACACAATGCCATTTTTTCCTAAAGGGACATATATAGACAGTTATGTGAGATATACTGCATAGCCAGAGCACCCATGATTACACTTTTATTTCAAAGATAGCCTCCAGTAACATGTTTTCAATGAGAAACCAACAGTCTGAGACTCACATTGAGCCCAATCCTCTTTGACTAAATCACAGCAAACTGTTCACTAGTCCAGCAATGCAAATTTACCCAGGAACTCCCCTTTGCACCAGCAATTCAAACATATTTTTCTGATGAGTTGCAAAAGTAATTTTCTTGCCTTTTTGTAGAAAAAGTATCCAGAACAGATTCCTTGAAAGCCCAAAGATGTAAAATCCAGAAAGAACCAAAAATCAAGAAATACGGCCATACACTATAAAACAGGTTACTAAAACCAAGAAGATTGTTTTGCTGGTAGCATGGCATAACTGAAGCTTTGCTTTTCAAAGTATAACTCTTTTGTATTCTACTTATACACAAAATTCTAGTCATATACTGTACAAAAATAGTCAGTTGTTTTCCTTCTCAGTCTGGGCTTCTCTTACTTTCCATAGGAACTTATTTGCTTTGTATCCTATTCAACTGAACTGGGTAGACTGTGCCTCAAAACACCTCTCCTCTATTTCCGTAAAAATCAAGATATTTACTTGGAAACGTCTAATAAATATAACCCACATTTTTGTGATTGTTGAGATGGCCACGACACTCAGAGTGCTTTGGTAAAACACCAGAAGACTTCAAGCACCAGCACCTTGTTCTCTAGAAGTCTTTCATACCTTTTCTCTGCAGTCTCCCAAGGGCAGCTCCACACAGCTCTGGTTCTTTCTCTCCTTCCTTTCTTTCCTTCTCTAGTTCTGGCTCGCTCCTTCCTGTCCTTAGCATGGCCATCTAACCCTGTCTGTCCTATGTACAGCATTTTACCCTGGCCAGCAGAACTCCAACTGACTCCCTACCATGTCACTCACTCTTTATCACACCCATAACTGTGAGGGCAAGGCTGTTCCCACTCTTGGATAATTAACACAGCTGCAATATATCAAGGACAAGATTGTCTTTAGCACTGTCTCCCCACACATTTCCTCTTTTCCTACTGCACAGACCAGCTATGGAACTGATTTGCCTGGCCTTGGCACAGAGCTGTATTCCTGTTTTCAGATATACTGTATTTGGAAAATTAAATTAGGAAAATATTTTTAATTTGGCTAAGGCTGTTTCCTATTTATGAATTTGGATGTCACACACAAAGCTAGTCCCAAAATATAGTGAATAACTGGGGTTTAAGACCATTACCAAAGAAAAATGAAGCAGTGTGGTGAATGACCCATGTAAAGTGATGAAGTGCAAACATGCACAACAACTGTGGAAATGTTTAGATGCACTCTGGCATTCATACTGTACTGAGGAATAAATGACACTGACAGTAATGCTGAAGAACCATCAGGAGGAACCTGTACATGATCCATATTTTTTCCATAACTCTTGCAAACAGTTACTAGAGCTTGGACCCAGATGAAGAAGAGCTCAGATTCTGACTCCCAGGTTCCAAGGGAGGAATCTCTCCTCTATGCACAGATTCATGCACTTAATTTGAATCCTGCTTAAACTGCACCTCTGTCAGCAAAGGAAACAAGGTGGCTGCTTTGCTTTCAGCAAAGAGTATTGCAGTACTAAAATGCTACTCAAAACCAGTACAGGCTACCACATCCAGCTCAACCTTGTCAGCATCATTGAAATCTACTACAGTGCATCGCTTTAAAACAGATTAATGTTCCAAAGGGCCTTATCCATTCACAACAAAATACTTCTTGGCTCTTGCTTTATTAATACAAATACTACACCCACATGATCAAGTACAAGAGGTCCACTGATGCATCAAGATAATTAAGTCCTTTCCCCTCCTTTTTTCAACAAGATGTGTTTAGGTATTTAATTAGGAGATGCATCCCCAAAAGGTTAGTAAATTCACATGTTATATTTCACTTTTTCCGCACTAAGCATTTTCAAACTGCTGCTGTTGCGAATACAGACTATGCTGGGGCAAGACAAATATCTGCACATATGGCTCTTTTACAGTTTTCTTTTTAAATTATCACTTTGATTTAATTAGGTTTGAGGGGTTAAGCATGAAAAATGCACTCTTTTATTGTAAAGGAATAAATGAAACACAACCTCATTAATACGTAGTCCATTTAGCTTTTCTACCATCTTTTACACCATCGTTATTAACCCCAAAAGCTGTCTGAACCATGCTTGTCACTACAGAGAGATACTCTGACCCTCCCTTTCGCCCCACCTATACAACAAAAAGGTGAGAGCCACAGGATAAGTGGATAACAGTTTGGGAGGTGGTAAGTGTGGGGGCTGTAGGGGAGCACAACAGCTGAAACCCAGTCTCTGCTGACTGAAGAGCCAAAGGAAAAGTTGCTCTTACAGAGATGGCACTGAAATGCCCAGCAGGGGCATAGTTTGGGGCATTTAAATTCTCATTCTGATGTAGCTTATCACAGAGGTATAGCAAATGCAGTGAATGCCAGATCACAGTTGATTCTGGCTTGATAATCCCTCTGGCCCCATTCACACCACTTTGAGAATTAAGGGCTGTCTCTACCATTGCAGCCATTTCCTGTTCTCTCCTGATAATAGCGGAAAAATACTTAGACAGCTTCAGATAAGAAGATAAGAAATACTCATAAAACAAAAAGTGTATTTAGGTCTGCTGAGAAGCTCACAGGAGGACGCCGAGGCACAGTGATAATGAATCTGCCAGGGAGTGAGGGGGGGGTCAACCCCTCAATTAATAAATTCATTTTCTCCAAGGCAATGGAAAAGGAAAGTATGAAAGCACAAGTCCCAGCAATGCTCATGGCTTTCTCAGCCTGCTTCAAAAGCTAAAGATAGTTGGGGAATTGAGATGAAACATATATGTTTTTGAAATGTCTATACAGAATAAAGGGAAAACTTTGCCCGGTGCTATATAATGAAGAAACTTCCTGAAGAGGGCATAGTTAAACTGTTGATTCATTGCCTCGCTGAAGCACCGTGTACACATACACACATACATGAAAATCCCCACTGCACACACCAATCAGAAATTCCCTCAGCTCTGGGAAAGATGCCAAAGCCAGGTCTGCACCCAAATTCTCTGCCTGGTCCTAGCAATAGAAATAAAAGTGTACACGGTGGAAAAATAGTCCAAGACAAAGAGCTATATCCCAGCCAGATTCCCTGGATTTTTCACTCTGTTGTGGAAGTTTATCACACAACACGCATTGGGAAGTGTTGCTGAAGAGCTCTCCATCCCTTTCGGGGTAGGTGAGCACACCTGTGTTCTGTGGCAGGTCCTACACGTGCATTGCCCTTTGCAGTGTAGGAACAGGGGGCCTGGCTCCTCTGCCCTCGTGGCATTTCTGTCACACAGCTCTGTGTCACAGAGGGTAAGAGTGGAAAAGAGAAACCATCCGGGAGTGTGAGGTACGAGCCCTGTGGCACCGAGATGAGCGCTCTGGAACAGCCAAACGCAGGGGGTCCTCTCTTCCCTGCCCAGGCCATCTGTCATGCAAAACTCCCGTGTTCTGCCAGCAGAGCAGGCAGGCTCCTTTCCACTCCAGGTTCAACTGTCTGGGGGGAGTGTTCTTCTCCAACATCCCCTGACAGGATAAATCTATATAGACACAGACTGATATATATCCCCTGACATGTATGTCTACATGTATATGGTACTTTTAAAACCTCTAAATACAAAACATCAAACCTATCTTATCTTGAACATGAAACCAACCAGTGAAAGGAAATGATATGGAAGACACAGATGAAATGTGCCAAGATGCATAAGGGATTTTTGTACTCTCGTCCTCTGCTACCCCCTTTTCATGGCCAGCTTTCTGATCTTCCTGTGAGATAAATGAGCAAGGGAATGTGACTCTGAGGGGATGGAATAAGTATCAGCAGGAAATGGATTAGCACTGTTACATGTACAGACATGGTGCTCAGTGCAGCCAGCCCACCAACAGCAAACCTACAGCTCTGTGCCTGGGAGAACCCACAGAAAGCCTGCCAGGGGCACCGGGAATCAGAACAACCAGCACTGCTCTCCTGTCAAAAAGGCCACAGAGGAGTGCACTTTGTAATGGCTGGGTGAGAACATAGGGTCAGATGTGTGTAGTTTTCACAACTGCCTCTCCACAGACATGATGTGGGGAAAATCAAGCATTCTTACTCTTGCATTATGCTAGCAACTTCAAATCAAAAGTCTGGTGCATGTTATTACTTCTTGGTTACATACATATGGAAAATAAACAAACAAAGAAGCTTCTAAAATTCCTTTTCTCTTGTAAATTGTATAACTGGGTTTTCCAACTGCTTTAACCAGCCTGCACATCTTTGCTGTATGCAGCTCTGCCCACATGCAGCAGCAACCTCTCTCCTGTATTCCACAAAAGCAACACATTTCCACATTAGGTCTAACTCCTGGAAAGAAAGAAGAGAAGCACCGAGAAAGTTTGTCCAGCATCAGCTCGCAGGAGAAAAAGCCTCCTGCTGTGGCTGTCAGCCGGGTGGGTGCCACACCGAGCCAGGGCTCTTTGTGATGCTCTCAAACACCCCTAAACACACACTGAGAAGCAATGCCTTGCCACTTAGAAAGGGGAATTTATACAAGGGCTACTAGGAAGGCAGATGGAGATGTACTCCAGAATCCCGGCACAGGAGAGGAAACAAAATCTCAAAACATAAACATAGAAAGACGGTGACTCCCTTCGGGTGTATCATGTTTTAGGCAGGAAGAAGGAGGGCGTGGGGGGCCTTGGGGGGTTCAAGACTGACTGTCGATTGCTGAGCTCCAGGGTACGGCTTTGCCGCTACGGAGGGACACCCGCCCCGCACCTGCCTTTCCCACGCACCTTGCCAGCCCTTCGGGGCGGTTGAGCGGCGGCGGGGCGCCCCGGCGGGCTGCCGGCGGGGGGCCCTCCGCCCCGNGCGGGGCTCCTTCAGCCCGAACTTCCCCTCCGCTCCCCGCGCCTCGTTTGAGGCCGGAATGCAGGCAAACGCCTGTCCCGGCCAGGCTAAGCACCTACAGACCCGACCCGGCCGGTACGACCAGACCCCCCCGGACCCCGGCGGGGATCGTGCATGCGGAGGATTGCACTGTTTGCACATACAAACACAGTAAAAAATATAATCAGGACATAAATTCGCATTTCCAACCCGTACACGGAGGACGCCCCAACCCCTCTCCATCCATCCATCCATGCGTCCATCCATCTCCTTACCTTGCGCCGCGGAGCCGGGGCGGCTGGCCCCCAGGACGGCCAGGGCGGGGAGCACCACCGCCTGCAGCAGGTATCCCAGTCCCAGCCCGCAGCGGGCCGCTGTCCCCTCTAGCCCCTTCCCCATGGCCGGGGCAGCGGGGGAGTCTGGCGGAGCCGCGGAGCTTTCCTGTGCCGCGTCTGCCGGCCCCGTCCCACCTCCGGGCGCGGAGCGCTCAGGCTGCGCGGAGGGCGGCGGGGCGAGGGGCTGCGCTCGGACCGGGCGGGCAGAGGCGCTGCATGGCC